>JAMPIV010003200.1:0-144274 GCA_024509875.1 Oreohelix idahoensis | reverse complement strand
CCATCCAAGCTGTCCTTCTCCTCAATCCACGACATCTGTCTATGAGTGAAAAGTTCGTGTCTGCCACTTACTTGAAAAACTGATTTCATACCATATTATTTTTTAATTTATATATAAGAAGGGAAATACATGGATTGGATGAGAAAACAAAAAGCTACAGTACACATTACTTTAATTTATATATGCGCATCAGAAGTTGGCTGTAAAAGAACAAAGAACAGTTTTGATCTGTGGTCTCACTGTTACTCTCTGACCTTCATTCTTTTATCGTGTATCAAGTTGTTGGCGTGGAGATCATGTCTTTCCACAACTTCTTTTTCTAGTTCTGTTTATCAATTCTTTTGTTGCCTTCTTTCTATCCCACAACGTTAAACAGTCCGGTATCCTCTTTCTTTGTTGTTCTCTGCCTCTTATTTCTTCAAACGTTCATGTTGTCACAATATACTCCGACAGTCCTGTTCTGAGAAAATATCTATAGAAAGTGGATTGTTTTCTTCTGTTAATGATCTTTGTCTGTGATGTGTTCTACTGCTTGTTAGGTTTTATAACAATGTATTCTACCGGTTAATATTGTTGATATTAAAATTATCAATACAAATACATACAAAAATAGGGAAGCCTCATATTAAAACAATGAAGAGACTAAATCAAACTTTGTTACTTAATGTTATGCAGAAACAAAATAAAGAAAATTAAGGATAGTACTAGTGATGTCGATTTGCACACAGACATGAAGGAATTTAAAACTGAAACAGTGTCAGCGCTATCTACTTCTGTAAAATAAAATTGTGTGTTATCTGCTGAAATTGGACGCTCTAATTTCTTCTTTTTCTTCTTCTTCTTTGTCCTGAAAAGGACGTTGGTTGCGTTGTGTCCGTTTAAAGCGAAGCTGCGACATTTGCGCCTTTCGGCCGACACATCCGACTTCAGCACGACATTTTTGGGACCGGGTTAGCCTTCCCTCTTCGATCCCTACTCACTCAGCCAGACTGGAGTGATGCAGCCTGTTTCCAGGACCACCACTTGGAGGTGGAGTAGGGTCTTGGTCAGCTCTGGTTCGCCAACCCTGACGCTGGGTCACTTACTGCATTCCTCACTGTGGATGCGTCTTCGATCCCTAATTTAAATACTGTTTGTGGTGAGAAGTGTGTTACTGATGCAGAATTGTACCGTAAGTTGGACATTCGTAACTTTTTAAAACGAGTTAAATTGAATGATCTCATTAAAGAGCAAGCTCTAAAAAATCCATGGATACCTTCTGATGAATTCGTTTTCCCAGTTTTAGGCAAAAGGAATTTATCTTTCAAATTAAAGTAGCTCAAATTGTATTCATGGTTAGTCTATTCAAAACGTGCGGGTGTGCATTGTGCAAGATATGTGTATTATTTGCTCGGGAATTAGGAGGTACAGGAGACCAAGCATTAGGCACATTAATATCAGCAGGTTATTTAAGTGGAAGAATGCCAAAGAAGAGTTTCGGAAATATGAAAAGAAACAATTATAATCTCGAGGCAAGAATGCGTACAGATGCTTTTATAAATATTGTCAACGGAAAGCAAACTAAATTGATGTATTGTCTATGATGGATTCCAAATGATAACAAAGTAAAGGAAAACAGAGCAAAATTAGCTCAGTTAGTTAAAACTGTAATTTTATGTGGTCGACACATTAATCGCTCTATAAAGCACACACAATTCACATTCCATTTTATCTGCCTCCATCATAATGTGTATCTATTTAGAATGAAATTATTGGAATCTGCTGAGATATAATACAAGAGTCTATCGTTTCTGGGATAATTGATGCTCAATGTGTTTTTTTTTATAATTATTGGCTGACGAGACACAAGATATATCTAGGAAAGAACAATTAGATATTTGTGTTCGGTTTATTAATAGTAAAGACATCACAATACGAGAGGATTTTTTAAAATGAGTTTTGCTTCTTTATCTGATGTTTCAGCTTTGGGTGTGGCTACTGTTCTTCTGTGTACATTGACTCAACTTCGAGTAAATCTGAATAACATTATTGGTGAAGGCTGCGATGGCGCTACTGTAGTGAGTGGAAAGTACAGAGGAGTTCACACACTGATAACTGAAAGATACTTGTATCTAAAAGCGCAATTTGTCCATTGTAGTGCTCAGGTTTTAATCTTAGTTATTGGACAATCGTGTGACTTGTCAGTTATTGGACACTCATGTGACTTGTCAGTTATTGGACAATCGTGTGACTTGTCAGTTATTGGACAATGGTGTGACTTGTCAGTTATTGGACAATGGTGTGACTTGTCAGTTATTGGACAATGGTGTGACTTGTCAGTTATTGGACAATGGTGTGACTTGTCAGTTATTGGACAATCATGTGACTTGTCAGTTATTGGACAGTCATGTGACTTGTCAGTTATTAGAAATTGTAGTGGCATTATTAAATCTGTGGGGAATTACTTTCGTCTCTCATCACAGAGGCACAATGCTGTAGAAAAAAAGTGTTCTTGGTTTAGGCGAAAGAAGATGGTCAGAGAAACATGACTAAGTCTCGTAGAATTACATCCTGCAGTAGTGGCATCTCTCAATGAACCCAGAGAATCGGGAAATAAAGAAACCTCAGAACAAGCATACCAACTTATGCTTGCAACGATAATGTGTAATTTGTTATTGCACCATTAACATTAAATAACATATTTTCTTATAGTGTAAATTTATGCAAAAGTCTTCAAAAAATGTATGTGGATTTAGTACAATGTTGTGAGCACGTGGATTTAATCATCAGTTTGATACATAAAATGCGTGATAAAAGCAAAGATTCTTTCAAAGAAATATATGTGGTGGCAGAACCAATGTTACATAATGTGGGAGGTGAAATGACCAAACCTAGAGTAACTGGACGATAATTACACTGGCAAAATGCCCCATCGAGCGACGCCAATGAATATTTCAGACGTAATTTTTTATACCATTTCTCGATCATTTTTCAACTGAAATAAAGAATCGTTTTTCACCACACAACAAATTAATAGCTAAATTGCAACTACTGTTTCCTGGTATTTGTACAGGTGTTAACCAGAAACACACAAAGTAAACCTGTGAAATTTATGATGAAGAAAATGGAAGGCTAAAAGTGGAATTTGAGCTGTGGCAGCACGAATGGAAATTACTATCAGAAGACGATAAACCAAAAACAGCGATTGATTCCATCATAGTTTGTGATGATGTACTTTTCCCTAATATAAAAAGACTATTATAGATTCTGACCACTCTGCCATGTTCCACAGCAACTCCTGAAAAATGTTTCTCAACTTTAAGACAACTTAAATACTGACGAAGGAATGTAACAGAAAATGAACGATTGACAAGTTTAGCACTTAATGAGTGTCCATCGCAGTGGCCTTTTGAATGCCGATGATGTCGTGTTCAAATTTACTTTAAAAAAAGACAAACTGATTTTGTACTCTAGGGAAAAAAATGTTCATCATAAATGTTATGTTAACCTTTTTTACACGTAAAAAAGAAAATTTAAAATAGTGCATAAAAATAATTTTTAAAAGTAAAACCACCCCTCCTCCTCTTTATTAAGTCAGATCTAACGCACTGTTTAGCTGTCTATAGTACTCTTAACATTTGTTCGTTAAATCACGTTCGTGTGGCCTCCAGGGACTTTCTTGCGTGCACTGATAGTTCATGACTCACTGTTATTTGACATAGCTGGCTCTATATAACACTGAAGAGCTCTCTTGTTTCGGTTGACCCAAATTTGTTGGATGTAATACTTTTCATTCTATTGTACGGTGCTTTTGATGCTTCTTCCATCTGATATTATTAAAATTACTAGGTATTTAAATCTATCGACTTGTTTCATTACTGTACAATTTACATTTGTTATTCATTATGGAAAAGTCCTTTTGCACATACTTTAACTCTCACTAAAGTTATTTTAAAATCTGGAAATTGTGAAGAAATTATGGACGATTAAAGGGATACAACTGTAGATTTAAATCTTAGCAAAAAGTTTTTCAAGAGTTATCTAGCATGAGTTACATGCTTCATTCCAGGGCTTTGGAACGGAAGCTGGAGCTGGAGCACGGAGCATTGGAGCAGCAGGTTTTTGCCCGGAACTGGAGATAGGAAAATTTTGACTGCTCCAGTGCTCCAGTTTCTTGTTTCATTTTCAGTTCAAAGTGAATGATATTATACAAAATATCACAAGAACTAGGCAACCGCCAGCGGAACTAGATTTGAGAAGAAGAAATGGAGATGAATAAGATACACATTGAAGAAACCTGGCAATACCAGACAGTCTTTGTTCTGGAATCCTGAGGGTAAGACCAAGATGGAGACCAAGGAACACGTGGAGACGAGAACTGGAGAAGTGGGGACAGACATGTTGGAGATGAAGAAGACCTGAAAAGACTTTGAGGGGATGATACGTGACAGGAAGACGGCATACGTTTGTTGAAGACCTGTGCTCCTTGACGAGCTGTGGCGAGCTGAAGGGTGATGATGATGATGATGATGATGATGGTGGTGATGATGGTGGTGATGATGGTGGTGATGATGATGATGATGATAATGATGGTGATGATGATGGTGATGATGATGATAATGATGGTGATGATGATGGTGGTGATGATGATGATGGTGATATTGATGATGATGATGACGATGATGATGGTAATGATGATGATGGTGATGGTGATGATGGGGATGATGATGGTGGTGATGATGATGATGATGATGATGGTGATGATGGTGGTGATGATGGTGATGATGATGGTGATGATGATGGTGGTGATGATGATGATGGTGATGATGGTGATGATGATGATGTTGATGATGATGATTATGGGGATGATGATGGTGATGATGATGATGATGGTGAAGATGGGGATGATGGGGATGATGATGGTGAGGATGATGGTGGTGATGATGGTGATAATGATGGTGATGATTGTGATGGTCATGGTGATGATGATGATGATGATGATGGGGATGTTGATGGTGATGATGATGGTGATGATGATGGTGATGATGATGGTGATGATGATGGCGGTGATGATGGCGATGATGATGGTGGTGATGATGGTGATGATGGTGATGGTGGTGATGATGATGGTGGTGAGGATGATGATGGTGATGGTGATGGTGGTGATAATGGTGATGCTGATGGTGGTAATGATGATACTAAATGTATAGAAATGACATAAACTATTTAATAGCTATATTATAGTCAAAACGAGTCAATATTGGTTTTTTTTTCTCTCTCTCTCTCCTTCTCTACATTTTCAGGGTTAATTTACTAAGCTTGGTGGAGTCAATAGCTCTAGACGTAACTCTGGCTTTTACCTGGTTGCCTGGGTGCAGAAGGGTCTCACTATGGACCTACATGATTGGCAGGGGGAGATGAGAAGTGGTTCTGTCTAGGACGTGACAATCCCTTGGGAGAACCCCAGAAAAATAAGGTTTAGTATTTTAGCTCTGCAAATTTGGAGAGCCCCTTTGAATGGCGGGGAATGTCCAGTGTATCATACGCTGCTTCCTCCAGGCTTGAGACCAGATGTGATGATCCTTTAAATGCAAGCCAAGCTGGAGAAACTGGAGCTCATGACTTGAACTCAACGCGTGTCGGAATGACAGAAAAGTACAAGGAAAAGCCCAAATCTACAGTGTAGATGATACCAAGGAGTCTTCAACTTAGTATTGTCTGCAACAAAGCGAGAAGTTCAGCAGGCCTAGTTAAACAACAACTCCAATACATTTCAAATTTCTTAATGAAAAAAAAAAAACAACAACAAAAGTAAATAAATAAATAAAAATCTTAGTCTATATCAAAAAGAAATTTCATTATTTACATTTAGGCAGCACTGGAATTTTGAAGATTAGAAATGCAATTTCGTCAAAAAATGTCTACTGTATTTAAAAACAAAACAGTTTCTTTCCATCCAATTTACATGCATGCAAATAATAAGTGAGTAACCAGTCTACAGGCTTAAGTGCAAAGTCTTACTTCAGTGTTAATATTAATATATCGCTCGCAAGTGCGTTAAGAAAAATAAAAATTAACGTAAAGCCCAAGTCCTGGCCTTCTCGTGGCGGGACCCGTTTTAAAAGTAACAGGAGAACGGGCTTCGGGTAGATGATGCCCGTTAGCCGTGGGAGGGATATCATCTAGCAGAAGGAAAACTCATTTCAAAATACCTGCTGTCTTGCAAGTAGGCTGAAGACAAAGGCTAAGGGCAGCAAACACGAATAAAATGCATGCTGAAATGGGACGAGCCGGGCCTACAGAGCAGATATTGCAACCCAATTGTAAACTACGACACAACGTATTGTTAGCTCAAAGGAGCGAACGCCGAAAAAGACGTTGAAGAAGAAGAAAAAGAAGAAGAAGCAAAAAAAAAAAAGAAGAAGAAGAAGAAGAAGAACGCCATATCAATCAATATTTAATTGCGGTGACAGTACAATCAAATTTAGCCATGGCATCAACAAGATATTCACATCTGTCCACATGATTGATAACCGATTAAAGAAATAGTTTTCAAAGATGTCTTTACAGTTGAATTTGAATGTCGGCATTAGGGCTGTTGGAAAACAACAAAGAAAGAAATAAGAAATCGGTGACGTGTAAGGTGCAAATAAAAGGAAGAGAATGTCGAGCTCAATCAATGTGGCTTCAAGACAAGCAAAGCATGAAACCGTGGAAAATGATGATCCCCTGTTCCATGAAGAGAGACAATGGAATGGTGATCCCCTGTTCCATGAAGAGAGACAATGGAATGGTGACCCCCTGTTCCATGAAGAGAGACAATGGAATGGTGAGTATGAACATTTCAGAAGACACTGAGTTCAAAAAGGAATCAGATAAACAAGAAAGACAAGAGCGGGGTTATGCGATAATTTGAATGAAGCATTATTTAATAGAAGTTTAGTTTTTTTTGGAAGGCAATGAAGTTTATTGGAAGGCTAAAAGTTAGATCGAGTGTTCATGCCATTCACATCTGCTGACACATTTTTTTTCAGGCTGCTTGTAGAGTAGTTTCGAACATGCCAACAACTGATGCTAGTGTATAACGACTGTTTTCGGCTTTGAAGGAAATTTTGAATATCCAACGCCAAGCTAAGAACGACAATTTAATTAAATTAATAATTTTTACATACTGTATAATGAAAATAAGAACGATTGGATGATTTTAGTTTAAATAATATTTAACTGATTTGGGGATTCTTGAATAAATAAAATTTCGAAATTTGACTTTTTAAAACAAATTGGTCGGAGCGGGTAGCGAAGCTGGAGCAGTCACAGTTGATGCTTGAGTGGAGCTGGAGTGGTGGTATTTTTTAAAATGTGATTGCTCCAAATCCATGCTTTATTCATTAAGCGAGAAGGATGGTTTGATAAAGAAAGTATCTATCAAGGAGGGGAAAATAACTAAATTGAGTTTCATAAGATGACAGGTGAAATATTTAAGTTAAAGACATCAGCTGGTGTCCAGTGCGTGTGTCTTTTTATTATTAAGACTCGGACCTTTCTTTTTTTTTTTTTTTTAATGTTTTCTGTCACTATTGTATTGATAGTTTTCTGTAACTATTTCACTTCTTTGCTATTATAGCTGTATGATCAAAATATCTCAAATTGTTTATATGACATCAACCAACTGATATTCCTGGTATACCCTACATCGATCTCATTATAAGTGCTAAAACATTTCTATTTAGTTGTAACTCTCAAAGATGCTGTTTGTTCCCAGTACATGTTCTTTATTATTTTCAGGTCTTTGCTCCATATGTTTATGATATGTAACATGCTAGTTTTATCATGTACCACTTTACCGGGAGCCCGACTGGCTAAGCGATTTAAACACTTTTCTGGGATGGAAACCTCGAAGTGTCACGTCCTTTTCTACCCAGCTGTAAATAGGTACCAAACTCTGCTCTTGAGTTATGCAAAACTAAAGGCTGCGAGCATGGGATCTAGTCACCCAGCCTGAGAAAACAGCCTGACCTAGTATAGTGAAGTCTCTAACACTTAACTCCTTCACGGTAGAATCTGTTATGGGACTACTTCTATCTCTAACAACTTTGTCAAATGCCTTAATAAAGTCTACAAAGCGCAAGTATAGATCTATTTGACTTATGTAACTATTCCTATTAATATTCTTATCATTTATATAGTGTTATTTATACCTTTGCTTTCCACAAATCATCAATGACAATTACTATTTTTTTCTAATTCTAACTCATCTCTTGGGATTTCTTAATCATTTATTGTATGCTATACTTATGAACAGCTCATTCAAGTATGTCCAAGATGCTAGAGTTTGGTGGTATTTCTTAATCATATATTGTATGCCACAGTTATGAACAGCTCTGTTACGACTGGATATAAATATAGAGGATCATGCAGCATCACTGCATCAACACTGGAACAACACTGTCCGTCAATAACAGTGAAGCACGGATGAAAATGTAAACATGGAACACTATGGGCATCATGAACTGTGTAGATCTTGAGACGTTGTGTTGACTTGGCACAAAATAACTTGACATCGCCGTGGCAGACTTGAAACTTGAAATAATCTTACAAACGTTGTGATGTAGACTGGAAACACGAAATAAACTTGGCAACCGTAGGGCTTGAAATTGTAATCTTGGACGTTACGGCGAAAAATAGTAGGTTCGTGTAAGAAACTGGAACATTGGACATGCGCAATGGCAGCGTTCGTTATCCAACTGGACCCGCTGGTAATAACTGGGTTCACGAGGTGGTGTGTTTAAAATAACACGCTGAACAGGGATGACGATCGAATATACCCATTAAATGGCAGCAGTATTTTTTTTAATTAATAAAGTTTTTCCTTGTTTTGGCGAGGCGCGTCCCGTTCAACCTAGTCGGTTATATTAGGGCGCATGTCCAAACATAAAAGACCCTTAGGTCTGATGTTAGAATAAATGTTATGGCAGCAGTAGATTTGCGAAGTAGGAAGGTATAATTGCTGTCGTGAATGTGAAACACATGTCCTAATGAAAATATCGATCCAAAGCCATGCTGGCCACCATTATAGTGTGTTACGACTGGATTGAAATATAGAGGATCATACAGGATACGCGAATGATTGCAGGTTTTCATACAGGACATTATGGTCAGCATATACAACAAAAGCCGGCAGGTGAACAGGTCCACGGGAAAACATGGTTGACATTTATTGTACGTTCATCACAAGGAGACATCCATCAAGAGATATACATGGCATCGTATATGGCAGGAAAACATGTAAATGCGATAACCAGTTACGTCAGTCAATAACGAGCCTCAATCAATAGGTCTTCTTCATCTCCATTGTTAATAGTAGAGTAAATATATATTGAGATATCCTTAAATCTTTTATCAATCCTGGCCATGTACTAATAGGTAGGGCAATATTTCCGGTACCCAAGTAATGTTGCGGAGAAACTGATGATGGCGACCTAAACACAGTTACCTCAATATCTTTGAGATACTCCATATGAAACCATCAAAAGGGGTTGTGCAAGACTTCTCAATAAATTTCCTTCCCCATCTGGAACGTTTTTAACCAGGTGGCGGCCTTTGAAAAATAAATTAAATGCCACAGTTAGAAGAAACACACTCTCTATAAAAATCCTGGAGCTTAGAAGAAATCACGTCCACTTCAAACCAGTGAACGAATAAGAAAGGTCCAAATAATTAACACTTCGAACCCACGACATGTGACGAACTACGTCACTAGTGACTGTCTCTCACCGCGGGTGAACGCTTCGTGCAAAAAGTAGTTTGTCTACAGGCGAACACAATTCCTCAAATAAAATGGACATGTGCTTGCGTGTAGTAAAATGCTACACATATTACCCCAAATCTATCCTTAACAAGCTCATTCAAGTATGTCCAAGATGCTAGAGTCTGGTGGTATTTTTTAATCATATATTGTATGCCATAGTTATGAACAGCTCATTCAAGTATGTCCAAGATGCTAGAGTCTGGTGATATTTCTTAATCATATATTATATGCAATAGTTATGAACAGCTCATTCAAGTATGTTCAAGATGATAGAGTTTGGTGGTATTTCTTAATCATTTATTGTATGCCGTAGTTATTGTGGTAAGTTGGGATTATATAAATAGTTATAGGGGACTTAGTGTACTGACTGAGATCAGCTGTGAAGGTATCTGTATCTAATAAGGGTGGTGTGTTACAGGTGACCTTACTTTGCTACCACATTTAGACCTCAATCAGACTTATTCTGGAATATTGTGATGACTACGTTGAATGTCTAGGGTTATGATAGTGATGAAGTGTAAGTTCACAACAACGAACAGACAGATAAACACTTTAATTAAGACCCACAACACTTTACAACACTATGACAAGCACATACATATAACACTCTAGAAGACTATCTTAAGTAAGTCAAGTGTTAACTTTTAAATTATGTATTAATTTCTTTCAATAATAGATATCCTGATCCAACTACAGAGTGAATCAGGAATCACAATCAAATGTAAACACAATGTTTATGTACAAAATTTATACAAAGGATCTTTGTCCTGACATATAATATTATTACAATATGTGTGTAATGTTGTGATGTAGTATTATGAGGTAATACTGGCTTTTGAAGCTAGGTTGTTGTTTGTCATCACGACTTCATGTGTTTGTTACTGGTGGAAATAATATTGAAGGGTTCACAGTTTCTTTTTATTTGTAAAAATAATTACTGTCCCTCTTGATTTAGTATTACAGTCAATTTTAGGGTGGGTTATACAAGGGTGAGCTGCTATGGCTGACGAATTCTTAGCTCATATGTTGGCGGCAGGAAAACTGTCTCCTCTGCTCGCTTGCTTCTCAGTTATCTTGAAATACACCACTGGTCGATATCTTGGACAAGGAGTCTGCTGCCAGCCCTCTGGATCCAGCAAAACTCAGACCAGGTGCTGCTCTAATACTTCAGTACCACGGTCCCTGAAATAAGAAGGTTGTACCTCCTTCTTCAGAACTAATATATAATCTATTTCCACACTGAAGTACAGGACATTACAAACACAGAGTTCAGCGCTGTAGGCCAACTGCTAGCTTCTCATGTGACAATATACACCAGTATTCCTCTCCCTAATGGTTACAACGCCTCTGCAATTCCAGCGTTAATTCCTTCTATACAATAGGATAGGTGTCATGTTACTATTTGGCAATCCCATATATGCCTATGCAGTTATACTCCTCTCTGACAAGCTTTTACATGGTGGAGCAATATCTAGGCTTTGCCTTCTGTTTGCTACTGAACCACACACATACAGACACAATTTATCATTTCATATTCAATTTTCAGATTATATATATATACATATATAGAGAGATATACATGGCATCGTATTATAGAGGTACATAATCGCCTACGCCAGCACGGACAGCACTTGACGAAGAGGTGGAAGGAGATATATTAGCCATAGATTCTGTCATCTTTATAAGATATATATATATATATATATATATATATATATATATGATATATATTTTATATATATAGGATATATATTAATAAATATAAATATTTATATATATATATATATATATATATATATATATATATATATATATATATATATATATATATATATATATATATATATATATATATATATATATATATATATATATATATATAGGAAATATGTCTAGCTTACCACAATTCAAGGAAATATACACAAGTAACGTTGACTGGCGATGAATTCTGGCACAATTTTGATCTGCCTTATCCCAGGCTTTTATTAGAAAAATATTAGCTTGATCTCAACGCACTTGCTTCTCACACAATTTATTTTCAAAACTGGCCCTGAACTGACGCTTTTATTTGACTATATCGAACGTTCTAACCAATGAGACCATGTTTACAAGAGCCTTTGAAAATTTTTTACCCATCCTACACGTTGCCATTAACAACCATAATAGTATTTGCAGTTCGACTAATAAGGTTTCGCCTTACATATTACTACAGCCAATCAAATCGTATCTAATTTGTTGGCCTCATTTCCCCTAAAGCTGTGTTTTTCAAACATGCCATTATGAGCAAATATGATCTTGTGCTGTCAGACACCCCCACTATAGTATTTTGGCTATAATTTGTTAATTACTAGACTATTTGCGTAACACATAACATATTCTTTGTCAGCAAGTCCTAAGGCACACACATATATAAGTTTAATGGGGCTAAGTGGCTTCGTTCAAAATATGTATTATTCTAGGATAGTCGTGTATTGGTTTTTACCACCCGTTCACTTCTATACCAAGGGATGTCTTCTGTACTGTCAGACTAATGTCAGGAGCTTAGACATAAATCAGTAGAATGTCAGGTTTCCCAATAAGAGCTTAAACCTGTTTTCAAAACCTAACCTCGTATCGTTAGTGTTTTTTATTTACTGTTTATTTGAAAAAATCAGGTCATGCCTTTCGCGTGTGATTGGCGTTCACTTTTTAATCGCGAGACGACGTGGTACAATTGCATGCGTTCCTCCGTGCATCTCTCTCTCTCTCTTCTAAGCCCGTCTGTCTTTTAGGTTAACGTAGTGTGTATAATGACATTAATGCTAGTATTTGTATCTAGGTCATTATGCAGTTTGCGTATCTCAAGGTTTTCTAAGAAACACAGTACCAGTTTTATTTTTAGAAACGCGTGTATGATGCTGTAGGCTTTTACTATCGTACGTGGAAGCGTTACAGTTATGCAGACGAAGTAGAAAAAGGGGATCTCTGGTTCAGCCATTATGGCGTTCTACAACACAGGCGTACGCTATTGTGAAAGCACTGATCTTTCACCATTCTTCTTTCTTTCTATTGAATTACTTCGTTAGGCTTTACATTTATTTTCTAATTTATATATGTGGATTAGAATTTTTCACCACAAATTCTCCCCACTTAAAACAGACATTATATGTCAGTCTCTAATTCTATATACACATAGAGAAATTTAATATTATTCCCGGTGATCACTGTGATTCTCATCACACGGATGGCGGCTTAGAAAATCAGCATCAACGTTTCGCTGATTTTATTTTTATCATGGATTAATGCAGGTGGGTCAATTCAAAGTAAGCACTACTGACGAAGGTTGCCTCAGACCTCTGCAATCCAGGAATCCATTTCAGTTATGTTACTGAACAGCTGCAAGTGCTACTGCTTGTCTTAATGCTGCTTAGCAATCAATATTCACCATTTCTCTTCTCGGAGTCTGCTCAACGACATGTCCCGAGAATATTATATGTTCCTCAAATTGTACGTTATGAGGAGTTGATCTATATGGTGATATCTGAGTTGTGTAGTGGATCCAATAATTTTCTCATCATTCTAGAGAAGACACTAGGCGCATTCTTCAATCCAAATGGCAATCTGTTAAATTCATAGTGTCCCTCTGAGGTACTAAAAGCTAGATACGGTCTAACCTCAGGCTTTACTAGAATCTGATAGTATCCTTTGCTCAGATCCACTTTTGAGAAATATTTAGCTTTATTCAGCCTTGCAAACAACTGGTTTGTATCCGGCAATGGATCCACCTGACCTTCTGTGATAGCATTTAGTCTCCTGTAATCTATACAGAGTCTATGTTCTCCAGATGGTTTTCTCAAGAGCACCACACTGGAACTATACGAAGATTCACTGTGTGAAATAATTCCTTCCTTTAACAAATAGTCTATTTCTTCCTTCAAAGGTTTCTCCTTAGCAAAAGGAATCGAATATGCTTTCATACATACAGGTGTTGGGTCTATAAGTTTCATATCATATTCCAATAAGTTTGTATGCCCCGGTCGTTCCGTTAACACCTCTGTATGATCATCTAGAACCTGTTGCACTCTCTCCTTCTGATTTTTCGTTAAATGTGTACTGATTTTCACCTGTGCCGCTGTCTCACAGGGGTGTAATGGATATTCAAATGATGAAAGTGGTTTCTTTTTCATCTCCATTGCAATAGACAAGGTCAACAAATGTGTCTCTTCCTGATTTTCTCTTTCCAAATATTTCTTCAGGAGATTCACATGATAGATTTTTTCTTTCCCCTTCTTATCTATCTTATAATTTGTTCTAGATACCTTCTCTAGAACTGTATATGGACCTTGCCATCCAATTTGTAACTTATTCTGGCTACCGGGTAGAAGAAGCAGTACCTTCTCTCCCACAGCCCAATCTCTGTCTTTAGCTTTCTTGCCTATTTTTCCATGCACCGGTAGGGTCTCTTCCACTAGAAGCACTGTAGTGATGATTTTTCGTCCCAGAATCATCATTCACAAAACGACCGCTACAAATTTTTTTCTTGGGGCTCTCTTCCCACTTAGAATTCTTGATGAGAGATTTCCTCTCTACATCTTCTTCCTCCAGTTTACATAAGTCCGATTGAGGGATTTTCGGCTTATCCTGGGGTAAGACATCTTTTTGCACTCTCTGCATAGTGGCCATTGTAAAACAGTCAATCGAAGATTGTCCGTGAAAAGGGGCTTCCCATTCCACTTGGTCCACTTTATTATTCTTTCTATTGTCAGGCCTACGTTTGCCCAGTGGCGTGTCCAGGTCCTGATCAATGTTCCCACTTGTGGGTGTTCCCTCATGTGCTATGCTACACCTTTCTACAAAATTCTCAATGTCCCACCTTGCCTTGGGCCAATAATAATTTTGAGCTACCTTTTGGATGATGGTACCTATTTTTTCATGGTCCCCATCTTTTCTCACATGTAAGCTCCTTATTAAGTCTGCCCTATACCTTTTAGGAGGTACCAGCTGTCCCTGACCTTTGGATCTAGTTCCGGTCTTCCGGTATTTCAGTTTGTTCTTAATATAGAAGTCTCCTTTTCCTGAAGGTGTGTGACAATTGGACAATTTTCTAAAACAAGGCTTGAGGGTCTTATCCCCAGCCTGTGCCTTCCTCATCTCTTCTGGAGTAGTATTTATCAGAATATCCTCCTCCTTTCTAGAGGTCGACCTGACCTGAAGGGTGGCCATATGCACAGGTTTCCTTCTACAACGGTCAGTATCATGATTGTCCATCCGACAAGTTTTACACCACCTCCTTTTTTGGTTGAAAGATTTTCTTTCATCAAATTTCCTTTCATCGAATTGTGGGTTTTTTTTTTATTATCATACCGTGGCCTATAAAACTGGTGCTTACCTTTGTTCTGATCTCTATGATCAAACTTATTAAAGTTTTGTGGTGCCTGAAAATTGTCTACCTGTTTCTTTTTATTACCTATTACCTCTGCTTGAGCTGCCTGATATCTTTCAGCAACATTTAGTAACTCACCCAGCCTCTCTGCACCTTGTTCCATGAGAAACTTTCTCAGGTCTGGAGCCATGGACTCTCTTAGCTGCTCTATAAGGATCATTTCCTTAAGATCTTGGGTTTTCCCCAGAGCCGTCCATTTCTCCAAGTATGTCTCTAACCGTGCACAGAACTGGTGATATGTCTCACCTGACAGTAGTTTAGCATTCCTGAACTTTTTTCTATAAAATTTTCCATTCTTTTCATATCTTAACAAAAGAGCCTGCTTTAACATGTCATAATTGTCTTGATCATCTCTGCTCATTTTGGCAAAAACATCATAAGCTGTACCACGAAGCCCTTGTGATAACTTTAAGCTCCACCTTTCTCTCTCTAACCCATACGTGGTAGCTAACATTTCATATCTATTTAGATAGCTCTCAATATCATCGTCTTTCTCAACAAAATGATCTAAATGAAAACTCATAGCTGAGGTTGAGGCTCCCTGACTAGCAGTGGCATCAGAGGTAAAAGGACTGGCACCATTTTCAGGAGCATGGCCTTGAAATTACAACTCTCTTAGTCGCAACTCGTGCTCCCTCTGTAATCTCTTATCTTCTGCTTCCCTCTCTGCAGCCAATCGCTTGTCTTCCCTTTCAGCAGCCTGTCTTCTTTCCTCTGCCTCCAATGCCCTAGCCTCTTTTTCAGCCTCAATCTGCAACCTCTTAAGTTCTTTATCTGCCTCTAACTTTTTTCTTCAGCCTCAATCTGCAGCCTCTTAATTTCTTTTTCAGCCTGTAACTTTCTTTCAGCCTCTTTTTCTAATCTTTCAGATTCTAATTTTCTTTCTGCTTCAAATTTTCTTTCTTCACGTTCAATAAATTTGTCACATTCAGTTGCGACATAAGCAATCATAATTTACCCGTCCATTCCCAATTCTTTAGCAGCCTGCATAGCAGCAGATCGAAATTTTGCCAGGTCTGCCATATTCTAACAGACAAATTTATACAATGTTTAACTAAACACTTCAATCTATGACTAATTAAACTAAGGACAACCACAAGCACTGAGAGCTCAACCTTATTTATTTTCCAGCCAAAAATACCTTTTAAATTTGCATTATTCCCTGAAGTGAATTACCCCCAATATATGTAATAGGAGAAAATTCAAAATCCCGGACAGGACCCCAATATATGTGGCAAGTTGGGATTATATAAATAGTTATAGGGGACTTAGTGTACTGACTGAGATCAGCTGTGAAGGTATCTGTATCTAATAAGGGTGGTGTGTTACAGATGACCTTACTTTGCTACCACATTTAGACCTCAATCAGACTTATTCTGTAATATTGTGATGACTACGTTGAATGTCTAGTGTTATGATAGTGATGAAGTGTAAGTTCACAACAACCAACAGACAGATAAACACTTGAATTAAGACCCACAACACTTTACAACACTATGACAAGCACATACATATAACACTCTAGAAGACTATCTTAAGTAAGTCAAGTGTTAACTTTTAAATTATGTATTAATTTCTTTCCATAATAGATATCCTGATCGAACTACAGAGTGAATCAGGAATCACAATCAAATGTAAACACAATGTTTATGTACAAAATTTATACAAAGGATCTTTGTCCTGACATATAATATTATTACAATATGTGTGTAATGTTGTGATGTAGTATTATGAGGTAATACTGGCTTTTGAAGCTAGGTTGTTGTTTGTCATCACGACTTCATGTGTTTGTTACTGGTGGAAATAATATTGAAGGGTTCACAGTTTCTTTTTATTTGTAAAAAATAATTACTGTCCCTCTTGATTTAGTATTACAGTCAATTTTAGGGTGGGTTATACAAGGGTGAGCTGCTCTGGCTGACGAATTCTTAGCTCATATGTTGGCAGCAGGAAAACTGTCTCCTCTGCTCGCTCGCTTCTCAGTTATCTTGAAATACACCACTGGTCGATATCTTGGACAAGGAGTCTGCTGCCAGCCCTCTGGATCCAGCAAAACTCAGACCAGGTGCTGCTCTAATACTTCAGTACCACGGTCCCTGAAATAAGAAGGTTGTACCTCCTTCGTCATAACTAATATATATAATCTATTTCCACACTGAAGTACAGGACATTACAAATACAGAGTTCAGCGCTGTAGGCCAACTGCTAGCTTCTCATGTGACAATATACACCAGTATTCCTCTCCCTAATGGTTACAACGCCTCTGCAATTCCAGCGTTAATTCCTTCTATACAATAGGATAGGTGTCATGTTACTATTTGGCAATCCCGTATATGCCTATGCAGTTATACTCCTCTCTGACAAGCTTTTACATGGTGGAGCAATATCTAGGCTTTGCCTTCTGTTTGCTACTGAACCACACACATACAGACACAATTTATCATTTCATATTCAATTTTCATATTTTATATATATATATATATATATATATATATATATATATATATATATATATATATATATATATATATATATATATATATATATATATATATATATATATATATATATATATATATATATATATATATATATACAGGGTGTCCATAAAGTCTCTTTACAATTTAACAAATTTATTACAAAGGCAATTGATGAGATATCTTAATCAGATTTGTTCTATGTACTCAGTTTATATAAAAGTTTTTAATCACATACCTTTATCGTATTTCAGGTACCCTGTTGATGAAAGAGGTACTGTTTAATGAAACCCTAAAAAATGGCTACTCCTCAAGAGAAGGCACAATGCGTATCATGATCCCACACCACACATTCAGCTTTGGTCTATCTCGGTGAAGTTCCCTAGTCACATGGGGGTGTTCTGATCCCCAGATTCTCACATTATGTGTGTTCAGTTTCTCCGAAAAATGAAAGGTTGCCTCATCACTAAAACAAACTCGGATGAGGAACGTTTCATCCTCAGAAATTCGTTCCAGCATGTTAACTGCAAACTCTTTTCGTCTTGGTTTATCATTTGGCTTGAGTGCATGTAAGAGTTGCACTTTGTAAGCGTAGAATCGCAAGTTCTTTTGAAGGACTTTGTGCACTGTTGAACGTGGTAGCTCTAACTGTCTGGCAGCAGTACGGATGGACTTTGTGGGAGAATGATAAAAGGCTTGTCTTACACGCTCGATTTTTTCCTCAGATGTTCTTGGTCGTCCACTCCTCCCTTTATCCAACACTGTCCCTGTCTTCATAAATTTCTTGTGCCATGCACGAATTGCTGGATCTCTTCCATACATAGTTCTGTAGTTTTGCTGAGTCTGTCTATCCGATTTTGTTTCAATAAACCATGATACACATTGTGCCTTCTCTTGAGGAGTAGCCATTTTTGTATGGGTTTATTAAAAAAGTACCTCTTTCATCAACAGGGTACCTGAAATACGATAAAGGTATGTGATTAAAAACTTTGATAACCACTGAGTACATAGAACAAATCTGATTAAGATATCTCATCAATTGCCTTTGTAATAAATTTGTTAAATTGTAAAGAGACTTTATGGACACCCTGTATATATATATATATATATATATATATATATATATATATATATATATATATATATATATATTTATATATTTATATATTTATATATTTATATATATATATATATATATATATATATATACATATATATATATAGGAAATATGTCTAGCTTACAACAATTCAAGGAAATATACACAAGTAACGTTGACTGGCGATGAATTTTGGCACAATTTTGATCTGCCTTATCCCAGGCTTTTATTAGAAAAATATTAGCTTGATCTCAACGCACTTGCTTCTCACACAATTTATTTTCAAAACTGGCCCTGAACTGACGCATCTATTTGACTATATCGAACGTTCTAACAAATGAGACCATGTTTACAAGAGCCTTTGAAAAATTTTTACCCATCCTACACGTTGCCATTAACAACCATAATAGTATTTGCAGTTCGACTAATAAGGTTTCGGCTTACATATTACTACAGCCAATCAAATCCTATCTAACTTGTTGGCCTCATTTCCCCTAAAGCTGTGTTTTTCAAACATGCCATTATGAGCAAATATGATCTTGTGCTGTCAGACACCCCCACTATAGTATTTTGGCTATAATTTGTTAATTACTAGACTATTTGCGTAACACATAACATATTCTTTGTCAGCAAGTCCTAAGGCACACACATATATAAGTTTAATGGGGCTAAGTGGCTTCGTTCAAAATATGTATTATTCTAGGATAGTCGTGTATTGGTTTTTACCACCCGTTCACTTCTATACCAAGGGATGTCTTCTGTACTGTCAGACTAATGTCAGGAGCTTAGACATAAATCAGTAGAATGTCAGGTTTCCCAATAAGAGCTTAAACCTGTTTTCAAAACTTAACCTCGTATCGTTAGTGTTTTTTTATTTACTGTTAATTTGAAAAAATCAGGTCATGCCTTTCGCTTGTGATTGGCGTTCACTTTTTAATCGCGAGACGACGTGGTACAATTGCATGCGTTCCTCCGTGCATCTCTCTCTCTTCTAAGCCCGTCTGTCTTTTAGGTTAACGTAGTGTGTATAATGACATTAATGCTAGTATTTGTATCTAGGTCATTATGCAGTTTGCGTGTCTCAAGGTTTTCTAAGAAACACAGTACCAGTTTTATTTTTAGAAACGCGTGTATGATGCTGTAGGCTTTTACTATCGTACGTGGAAGCGTTACAGTTATGCAGACGAAGTAGAAAAAGGGGATCTCTGGTTCAGCCATTATGGCGTTCTACAACACAGGCGTACGCTATTGTGAAAGCACTGATCTTTCACCATTCTTCTTTCTTCTATTGAATTACTTCGTTAGGCTTTACATTTATTTTCTAATTTATATATGTGGATTAGAATTTTTCACCACAGTTATGAACAGCTCATTCAAGTATGTCCAAGATGCTAGAGTCTGGTGGTATTTCATATATTGTATGCCATAGTTATGAACAGCTCATTCAAGTATGTTCAAGATGGTAGAGTCTGGAGAGGTCCAGATATTGGAAGTGATCACTACCTGCTAACAATTAAAAGAACAACTGAAGGAGTTGCTCGGCCTAGGAATTGCCTACCATCACGCAAGAAGCTAAGTAAACGAACAGGAGAAATGAGCATTAAGACCTACAAGCTGAGAGAGCCAGAAGTAAAGACCAGATATTAGGGGCTTATTGCTACAGCAATGAGAAACACAGAAGATCATCCTGATGACCCGGAACCCCTGGCTTAAATTCAAGGACATCATAAAGACAGCTGCAGCAGAAGCATGTGGTGGTCTGACTTGGGATGAAGAGAAAGAGGGCACCTTGGTGTACAGAGGAAGTTAAAGAGAAAATAAGAGAAAAGAAAAAAGGTATGGAAACAATACTTAGGAGCTAAATGCACAGCAGAAAAAAAAGAGAAATATAGAGAATTTGTAATACTCAGAACAGAAGCAAAGAAGAAAATGCTAGCAGCAAAGCAGAAGTCCTGGGAAGAATTTGGAGAAAAGCTAGAAAAAGATCGGAAGAAAACCAGAAATTGTAGAACACGAGAAAAGAAAAACAATGCCCTCTTAAATTTATAAAGGACAAACAAGGCAAATTGCTTACAGCCCCAAAGGAAGTAATGGAAAGATGGAAAGAATATTTCTCAGAATTCCTTGATGGTGAGCAAGGTCAAGCATCAGAAATGATAACCACTAGCACAGAAGAGAAAACCAATGGTGGTGAAGATGACATAAAGATGGAAGAACTGAAAACAGCACTGGAGAAAATCAAGATGGGCAAAGCAACAGGGCATGATGGTATAACACCAGAAATAGTTAAGTACATGTGAGCAGCAGGCGACCTATTACTCCTGAGGGTCCTACGTGCAGTTTGGTACAACAAGATTATACCAAATGATTGGGAGATTGCAATCATAACACCCATTTTCAAAAAGGGTGACAACCGACAATGTAGAAATGATACAGGCATATCCCTTCTCATCGTACCTGGTAAAGTGTACTCTAGAATCCTGGAGCAGAGACTCAGACGCCTAGCTGAGCAACAAATGGATGAGGTTCAATGTGGCTTCCAAGCAAACACAAGTACTCAAGACCGGATCTTCACATTCAGGCAGATGAGTGAAAATGCACTTTTGTTTCTTGGATCTGGAAAAGGCATTTGACATGGTGCCCTGGAGCAAATTTTGGGCTACTTGGCAATGAAGAAAATTCCAGCACTTCTGAAACGAGCTATGCAGAACTTCTACAAGTCTTGCAGAAATTATGTCAGAAGAGTTCAGGACCCCCACTGGTGTAAGACAAGGTGAAATCCTGTCACCATATCTGTTCATACTCCTCATGGATGATGTCATTAAAACATGTAAGGAGAGGACAAAAATATAGTCAGTGGGGTACTGGGAGATAAGACAAGTTTGTATTTCAGAGCTGGCATTTGCCGATGATGTTGCCATGATTGCTAAATCAGAGGCACATCTTCAGTCCAACCTGCAAGTCTGGAAGGAAGAGCTGGAGAAGAGAGGAATGGCCATAACCGCTCCAAAACAAAAACCATGGTGATATCACGAGAGGAAAGAAGGCATCAGATTAAGCTGAGAGAACAGGTTCTGGAGCAGGTCGACCACTTTAAATTCCTCCACAGAGAAAACAACAAACTAGAACAGTATAATGTTGGTAAAACAACAAAAGAACAGTATAAAGCAGACAAAACAACAAACTAGAACAGTATAAAGCAGACAAAGCAAGACAACTCGAAAACAGAACAGTAACGGCTTGTCCCCACAACAATGTTATCATACAAGCACATCGTCTGCCACTAATTATACTTTACACCATGTCTAGATGTCTAAACACACACACGCAAATAAAACAGCATCACCAACAAAACAACACAAAAACACACACACACACCAAAAATAAAAACCAACTCAGATACTATAATCACAATTTTATTACATAAATATGATAATACATGTGATGAGACAATGTTACTGCATTCTGGTGGGCAAAATCGGACTTGGAAATGTTTAAATTTTGCACACTATAATGCTTTTTAAAGCGTTTTACACAGGGATGTGTGCTGTCACCGGACTGTTCTGTGATAATATAATGATATCCACAAAGGACATGTCAGGTATATCAGTTGGTGGACATAATATAAACAATGTCACATACGCAGATGATAAAGTCTTAAGGAGGCGTAGGAAGTGATTGATACAATATTGATAGAAAGTGAAAAAAGTCCTCAGTCTTAAAAGGAGAAACACAGAAGTAATATCATCTCGAAGAAAATGACTCCTCCAGAATGCACTATCAAAGTAAATAGAACAGTTTTAAAATTGAATCAACAGATTCAAATACTTAGGTACGTTAATAACATAGGGTGGAAAGTGCATCTCAGAAGTGAAGAAGAACAGAATAGCCGAGGCAAAACCAGCATTGTGTAAATTTAAAATATGTTATGAAACAATTCCTCGCCACTGGAAGTAAGAAAGAGAGTTGTTCAGTATTATATAGAACCTATCCTGACATAAGGGAGTATCGCATGACAATTAGTAATCAAGTAGGAAAAGCACTAGAAGCCACAAAGATATTGTTTAAGAGAAAAGAATACTAAAAATGCACAGCTGAAATTAAAAAATAAAAGATGAGTAATGAGGATGTCCTGAATGATGTCAATGTACACAGGAAGCTTGTTGCTCGTGTTAGAAGGAAGTCATTCACTTTATTAGGGCATGTTATGAGAAGACGAAAACTGGAATATATCGTGACAACAGGAACGATTGAAAGAAAAATAGATAGAGGAAGACAAAGAAAAAAGACACAGGACAGTTTGTCATCAAGGCAAAGAAAGAAGCCAACAACAGAATTAATCAATTGTACTAGAGACAGCAAGTTATAGAGAAACATGATCGCCTATGCTACCAAGCAATGTACTATAAAAAGATGGATCAAGTCATGTGACTTGGCTTGCTTACTTTAGAGACGTGATGATGGGGATTATGTATTTGCAGAGGTCCGAACGAGTTTTCCTTGTAGAAATGATTGATGGTAAGTAGATACCAAAGGATAGTTAATGCTGCGAATTAATGGAGATGTTGGTTATAACGTTCAATGGAATAAACTGGAATTAAGGTCTACGTAGTATTTGCGACTTGCATTTACATTTGGAACGTTTGGGAGTATATCTGGAGAGAATAGAATGTGTACTATAATTTCTTTACAATGGTTCAAATCGATGTCGTTGGCATAATGTGCGAAAACTGTACATAATTATAACAGTTCCTGTTATAAGCTAAAAAGTAACATTGTTTTGGATTTCGTCGTAGCTCATTGGGTTCTGCTGTTGTGTTCTAATTATTTGACGTTGAGTCGTTGCTAACCCTAGACAGAGTTAACTGAACCTGCCACAATACACATTAGTCAAAATGTATCGTCATATAATGAACAAAGTATATTTATGTTCTATATTATTGGTCACACAGTGGCGTAGAAGGGTTCTTCTTCAAGTGGGCCTGATTTGTGATGATCGGTCATCTTGCTCTGCGAGTTACTTAACTGGTACTGTCTGGGAGCCTGTCTGTATTCTGATGAAAGCATGCAAATAGAACTTGAAATGCTATTATTAATTCTTGAATAAAGAACGCCTTAGAACAAACGCATCTAGGGATAAAAAACATATAGAATAAAGAGAACTATACAGTGCGATCGCTATTTACGCGCGGAGTTCGTTCTGGAGGCAGGCGAGTAATTTTGAATTTCGCATAAACGTAGATCATTTTCTCCATAGAAAATTGTATGTTACAATAAGGGGGAACTCTTCTGCACAGTAGATGAACATAACAATTAATAAAACTTTTCACAAAAAGTGCACAAAAGGAAAATACAACATAAGTGGCATGACATTATGAATTTTAATAGTACTATAATTATATAGTACTTGTCATCGCCATGGCGTCTGAGGTTCCCTACCTTTTTACCACAACAGCATCATCATTTCTCGCCTCACCCTATCACAACTGGCGTCGTCGACAGGTTTTCAGACAGTGACACCAAGCAATCGAGCAAATATTGTAAACACCGAGGTGTTCGAAAGTGTTGTAAGAGCACAAAATCAGAATAATGTCACTCCTTTGGAGCCATCGAGCCTTCCTTCTGGACTAGTTTGCTGCTTTGTCTGAGAGATGACCTACTAAGAAAGTTTGCCAAGGAAATGATCATTAAAGAGCGTACAGCATCGTTCACGTCGGTGAGGGACTATGCCCTACGATTTTTAGAGACCGAACCCGGCTCCGGGGCTGGCGTTGCCAATGTCGAAGTGGCAAGAACAGAGACTGTGCCAGTTACACAAGCATTAAACGCAGAAGTGGAGCGGTTTAGGGCTATGTGGCTCAGTTACAAACTAAGCTTGATGAGCTGTCCCAGGAGCAGGGGAGACGTACCAGGACAGTTCGTTGTTTTAGATGTAGACGGCTAGGCCATGTATAGAATCGGTGTCCACAGGCATTAAACTAGACTCCTCTGCGGCTGGGAGTCAGGTTACGGAAGAGGAGCAGAATGACTCAAAAATAAAGATGGTTGGTCGCCGACCGGAATGTGATGTAATGATAGCAGGAAAGAAAGGCATAGGCGGCCAAGAATGTAAGGGTAGCAGGTGGCGACCCATGGCACAGAGGAAGCCTAGGAAATAAGATGCTACATTTGTGGAGACTTTTCAGATGAAATGGCAGCCAAGTGTCCTCAGGGCCCGCTTCCGAAGCGATGTTTTCAGTGTAAGTCCCCAGGCCATTTGATATCGGTTTGTCTCTCAAAGAGCGCTCTCTCTAGGTGTACCGACACATCTATGTTGCCGTCAGGTGCAAGCCAAGAGATGGCCGTGACAACTGTCATCCTATGGGCGCCAAGAAAAATGGTCGACACTTAGAGGAGGAGACTCATCTAAAACACGTTGAAGGGCACGTTCCCAGGCGACGAGACGAGCACCTAAGAGCAGAGGCCCAGTTACAGAGGTTGGCCACAGTCAGGAAAGAGAGAAGTGACAAGTTGCCGTGTTCTATTCCCCTAACAGTGGGAGAATTGGTGAGGAAAAGAATACACTACGCTGAAAGATCTAAAATTCGTGACATGTGGTCAGAAGAGGAGTAAATTGGTGGTCGTGTCCCCACAATGGCAGGGGGTCCATGTCATCCAACCAACAGATAGAGCGAGACCGAGCATTAGAGTCACTAGCAACGAACTGAGACGAAGTGAAGACAAAGATGATTCTCCAGATCTGGTAGATACGACACTAGGCCTACCTGAGGCATCAGCTTTGCCAGATGAGACAGACCCTGGATAGGACGTACATGGCCTAACACCCGAACCAGGCTGGTATGCCCTGCAGCCGATAGAGGGTCCTGCCCCGAGACGATCTGAGAGATTGCGACTGAAGCGCCAGAGGTAGTGGAGTTGTCGGGACGACTACAAAATCTGGCGGGGAATATGTAACAGCGCCATCTTGTCATCGCCATGGCGTCTGTGGTTCCCTCCCTTTTTACCACAACAGCATCATCATTTCTCGCCTCACCCTATCATATATAAATATATCATTTGGTCTTAGCTCGCGTTATTTCGAATTCGCGTAATTTAAGATTGCATAAATGGCGATCACATTGTATAACCAAACCATAATCGATATGTGAATGAACCGGGTATGTCAATCATGACAAGTACAAGTACAACAGAAAATGGTGTTGCTGTGACAACGATGATAATGCTAACAATAATTATCTTATAAAGATGACATAATCTATGGCTGATATATCTCCTTCTACCTCTTCGTCAAGTGCTGGCCGTGCTGGCGTAGGCGATTATGTGTACCTCTATAAATTCTTTCCCTAGAACTGCGTATCAATTCTATTGTTGAATTTTTTTCGATACATAATGTTCAACTATCCAGTATATTTTCCTTTGTTCACCTTCTTTCTCTGTTAACTATTTATTATGTTGTATTCCAGGGTTCCTTATCTCGTAATATGTCTATAGAACGTGGACTGTCTCTTCTGATATGCATAATTCTCTTCTTTAACGTACTGATCCGCTTCAGGACACACTAGAATCTCTTACTAAGCTGTTCAGGGTATTCTTAGCTTCATGTTTAAAACCATTTCTTTGTAGCCTACAAGAATTTCCTTGTTTACTTCACTCAACTTTACTGGCGAGTTTCCTTACGATATATTGGTCTTTACGTACACTAGAAGTGAGTATACATTCACATCACTATTAGTTCTCGTTAGGCTTTGGACGCTCAAAAAGTGAGGATAAAAAATCTCTAGGTCTTTTACTCCCTTCCCCCCCACCCCCTCCCCCGGTCTCTCTTCATCTCTCACTCTTTTTTTATTGTTTGTGTCCATATTGAAGTTATGTCACTAAGGTATCTCTCTGACTACCTCTACCTCTCTATGCGCCTGTGAGGCTGAGTATAACTCTTTTCTTCTCTGTCTTTCTTTATCGTCCTGCTGGCGTAGGATCATGTCACTCTCCAATTTCATGTCTCCACTACTATTTATCAATTCTTGTGTTGACTTCTTTCAGTGCCACGATGTTAAACTACTCTTTATCATTTATCTTTAATATCCATTATGTCATTCTCCTTCAACAGTTTATGTTGTCACATTTCATGTTTCTTCTTCTTCTCATATGACAAAAGATCTCCGATACATTGATTGATCCATTACCCTACAAGCAATATTCCTTTACCAAACCTTCTTTTTCGCTTGATGAATAAAGCGATTTGACAATGGTAGACAACTCTTGCAAAGCTATTGACTATGATTTTTATATCAATAGTTGTATCCCTTTGAATTTAAAATGACGCTAGTAAGTAAAACAGAGCTAGCACGGAAGAGATGTTACAGGAGGTCTCTGAAGAGACAAAGATGGCTACTGTTCCCTCGGATATGACGTAATACTGATATGAGGTTGTACATGTAGCTGGAAACCTCATTATTTGAAACAAATTGTTACATAAATGACCGATGCATATGTCTGTGCTTTGGTGTAGGTTTCCTAAGGGAAGCAATCTGCAGTGGTGACTCCATGCTCCACAAGCAGCAAACAGAATATATATATATATATATACAAGATACCAGATTTATACTTGTCGTGAACCAAAAGTAAATGTTCATGAACTTCTCAGGGGAAAAAATGCATTCCTTTTCCGGGCACGCCGGTCCATTTACGGGAAGTTTCCTTCAGGGAAGTACAATGGTTTAATTTTTATATTAAATTTTATATTTATTTAAGTTTTTATGTGTCCTATCTAGCCTTTACTTTCTTTCCTTTCCTTGACGAAGGCCTTGTGGTCGTAACGTTGGCTATTTTATTTGTCTTTTGTCCTCGTAAGACGAATTACCTTTTTTAGATTTTTTTTCACACCCATCCTTCATTAAAGCTACCATACTTTCGTTGAAATCTCGTGACTGCACGTGTAATAATGCTTACAGTAAGATCATTTTACAAATGACGTTGTAACTTACCGAGGTATCGAATGATTTCTAGACAGAATGAAAAAAAGAAGACAAATATTAAATGTTTACTCAAATTTCATAGTAATCATTATTGTGATGCTGTTATCTAAATTAATTTATTTTGGTCTGCACAGTAATAATTAAAAATATATGCGTTCAACATTTTGTAACTTTACATAAATATAAAATAGGTAGATAAACATATAAATGAGGCATTGGTATTAACACATCTGTTCAATTCTTTAATCATCATCATCATCATCATCATCATCCTCCTCATCATCATCATCATCATCCTCATCATCATCATCATCATCATCATCATCATCATCAATATCCTTTTCCTTTACGCTCCCTACGAAGCACGAAGCCACTACTACAACTGGTTCCCTCAACAGGAAGCTGGCACCAGCAGTCTAAAGTTCTTACAGTGGTGGTTTCTATGACAATTTTTTTTAACATGATTAAATTTCCAGCCCCAAGCACAACCTCATATTAGTTGCCTGGTACGACATGCTTGAGGGTGAAGTAGTCCTATTCTTTATTTGTCTCTATAAAGACACCCCCCACCCCCCGGGAACTATACGGGTAAATTTTTTTTTTAGTTTCAATTAAAATTATATTTAATGAAATATTTACACATACTCCTGGCACAATTATTATCAGACAAGGACAACATTAGACAAACTTTGAAGGACCGAGGACTAGAATGGAACCAAGCCAGGAGGAAGACAGCCGATAGAATAGTATGGCGCTCTCTCTTACAAACTTCTACACCTCACGGTAGAAGAGGAACGAATAAGTAAGTAAGTAAGTCCTTGCCCAATGCACAGAAGACTTGACTTTTCCGACATCCCTAGGTTACAAGTTTTCTCTCTTTTTCTTTTGTGCCAGGTAATGAAATGGACATGTCTTTTTCAATAGCATTGTATCTCCATGAACATGAAACAGGCCAAAGAAAAATGGCTAGCTGATCAATGTCAGTCCATTGATATGGGGCTAATAAAAGGTAATAGCAAGGCAGCTTTCGACACATTAAGAAGACTATCAAAACCCCAACAGCCCAGGGTAACTGTCATAGAAGATAGCAATGGGGCTCTGCTCAATGAAAAAACAGCTGTAATGAGAAGGTGGGCAGAATATTGTAAAGAATTATATAACTGTAAACTCGACACTGACTATAGCATATTAAACAACATTAAGTGTGAAAACAGGAAATGCAGCAATATTACGAGAAGAAAAGGAAGAGGCTATATGTTCGATGAAAGGAGGGAAGTCCACGGGTGTGGATAATATCCCAGCAGAGCTCTTGAAATATGAAGGACCAGATATAATAAAAATCATGACAACAATTTGCAACAAGATATGGAGTAAAAAAATAATGGCCAAAAGAGTGGTAATACCGCTTCCAAAGAAAGGAAATCTAAAAATTTGCAAGAATTACGCTATTAGCCTTATTAATCATCCAAGTAAAGTGATGTTAAGGATACTTTTGAGCAGAATAAAACAGAAATCAGAAGAAATCTTGTCCGAGGAACAGGCTGGCTTCAGACCAAAAAGAAGTACCTAAGAACAAATCGTCAATATTAAATTACTGATCGAAAAACATCTCCAGCATCAATGCGATTTATACCATAACTTCATCGATTTCATAAAAGCCTTCGATCGAGTCTGGCATGAAGACTTATGGCAAATAATGAGAAAATTAAATTTTGATACCAACATCATAGATATCATTGAAGCCCTATACAAGGACGCAAGCAGTGCTGTTTTTGCAAGCAATGACATTGGAGAATTTTTCAAAACAACTGTAGTAGTTCGCCAGGGATGTATCCTGTCCCCGGTGCTCTTTAATATATATCTAGAACATATTATGCAGGAGGCTCTCTACGATTATAAAACAACCATATCGATTGGAGGTCGAGCAATTTGCAATCTACGTTTTGCTGATGATATCGATCTTAGAGCTGGAACAGAATCAGAACTTCAAGACCTTACCTCTAGACTGGAGAAAGTAACAAGAATCTATGGGATGGAAATTAATATAGAAAAAAGCAAGATATTGGTGAATAGCCATAAGAAACATGTTCCCGCCAACATTACGTTAAATGGGCAAACGTTAGAAGAAGTTAACACCTTTAAATATCTGGGGTTCACTATATGTAGTGATGGAAGATCAAGTAAAGAAATCAATACCAGACTTGAGATGGCCTCAGCTGCCATGACAAGACTGAATGTGATCTGGAAAAGTAACATCAGTTTTCCTGTGAAGACCAAGTTATACTAATCAATTGTATTATCTATTCTCTTGTATGGGTGTGAGGGCTGGACACTCACTGCAGATACGGAGCGAAGGATTCAAGCTTTCGAGTATAAATGTTATATAAGAATTTTGCACATTTGCTATTAAGAGCACAAAACAAATGTCTATCATAGAGAGAAAATAAACACCTATGCAGGCCATCAAGAACCACTTTTGTCAGTAGTGAAACGTCGAAAGCTTGCCTGGTTTGGGCATGTAACTCGTCATGACTCCCTTTCAATAACGATCCTTCAGGGAACTGTCGAAGGTAAACGGAGAAGAGGAAGGCAAAGACAATCCTGGGCTGATAACATCAAATAATGGGCAGGGCATGGTTTTTCCACACTTGTACGCATTGCTGAGGACAGAGAGCAGTGGTGGACCCTATCTTCTGATGCTTCCACCATGTCACCCCTACGACCCATGACGGGTTACGGGTTGAGATGAGATGATGATATCTCCATACAGGGTGTTGGTGATGGCAGGGATTGGTGGTTGAAAATGCTTGCCCAGATCTGCTAGTGCCAGGCATTTCATGAGGTGGTGTTCAATCGTGACTTACTCATGTCTGTTACAATGACTGCAGTGTGGTGTATGGAGAAGAAAATTCCATAATCTGAGATGAGATGCGAGAGACGAGACATTCATATTACTGTGAGAGAAACGGAATAGAATGTGTCAAAATGATAGTAGATAAATTGTTGGAACTATGTCCTGCGTTGAATAAATAGAGAGACAGAAAATAAAGTGGTTTGGTCATCTTATTAGAAAGAAGCCCGATCAGTTACAACTAAAGTTCTAACTACATAAGAAGATCTGATTTTAGAGTACGGGGAAGACAACGAGGCAAATGGATAGATAATTTATAGAAATCCTACAATAATGCGGGCTCACAGCAGCCCATGCCACAGACTTGGCTCAAGAACAAATACCTCAGCTTCCCATGTCGCTTCCCGATAAGAGTTGACCAACAAAGTAAAAAGGAAGTTAATTACACATTCCAGAAATGGAACAGAAAAACGTAGCAGCCGAAGTGAAATTTTTTGCTTAATAACAATTATTGGGCAATGACTACAAAGCACAAAGGCCTGCTCCAAACCTCAGAAATGTCGTTTCTAAGGAAGGTGGTTGAAGTAACAAGAAGAGATGTGGTCCGCAACCAGATGATACGTCATGGCATCAAACCCATCTCCTGCAGACCCAAGTGAATAGTCATAATTACGATGGTTTGGCTATGTCTGCAGTATGGGAGAAGATTGGTTACCACCACAAATATGGGAAACTAAGTGCCAGGCATCCATACCTCCAGGGCGATCCAGAGTCTTCTGGGAGGACAACGTTAGACAATCCCTGAAAAACCGAGAACTAGATTAGAACCAGGCTAGGAGGAAGACAGCCGATACGATAGAATGGCGCTCTCTATAGCAAACCTCTACATTCCAGTGTAGAAGAGGAACGGCAAAGTAATTAGTAAGTAATAACAATTATTGATCAAGAAGTGAAACAAATGCATTTTGTTGCTCGCTTGCAAATCAAGATTCTATTTACTGTCTTGCTGCTTGGGTTAAATTAAGTCGTTCAAGTGTGTCACTCATTGAATCTATACTTTGATCATTATCATCGTCATCATCATCATTTACCACCATTATCATCATTTACCACCATTATCATCATTTACCACCACCATCATCAGCATTACCATCATCATCATTTATCACCATCATCATCATTTACTACCATCATCATCAGCATTACCATCATCATCATTATCATCGTCGTTGTGACAGAATGGGTATACCCTTCTCGATCTCTGTTTCATAACGGCAGTATCAGTTACATTTTTGTACTGAAGTTTTTTGCGTTCTTTCAATTGTCGCACTTTCTTTCTTTCTCTGCTATGTGTAGCAGATATTTGGTATTTTCATTCTTCAGTATATTTCGTCCTGTCTGTTTACCTGCCCATCCCTGCCCATCCCTGCCCATCCCTGCTGAGATAGTAGACACGTGATGCAATATTGAAACGACAGGACAGGCTTGTTGGTGATTCTCGCGTACCCAACCTTGGCCGCCAGCGTATTAGTCTAATTGCTGATTAGGCCAGGGTACGCGACAGATGAGACATTACTTGTCTGGTTGACAAATTTTGGACAGACAAGGATGACCTAATCGCTTCCAGTCCGACTTGTTATGACAAGATTACTCTCGATAAAGTAATAAGATGTTACATCTTACATACATTTCTGAGAGAGTTTACCGATGTGTTTACGAGTTGGTACACAAGGCATCGGAGGTTTGATTGCCATATATGGGAAACGTGACCTTTGCATCACGCGCAAAATTATTCCTAATATTTTGAAATTAACCCACCCAACATTTTTGTTTGAAATTATTGGAGCTTTTGCTTAGCTTCATAATACACAGATGCGGGGGAGAACAGTGAATATAATCTGACACGCTTCAGAGTTAAGACACTGTGAGAAATCGCTTTCCAAGACACAACCGGACTTGCCAGAAGTTAGAATTCAGAATTTCCATTTATCAGACTGGAATTGTGGAAATCTTGAAAGACTTACATAGCCCAGGAAAACAATTTTAATAAAGAAAGCTGATGAAACTGAAACACACGGAGTCATAGAGGGAATTGTCTAATAAAAGTAACGACCCCCAAGAATACGTGTAAGAGGACTAATTAAGTGCCTTAACTTTATTCATCTGAGCAAAAAGTCTGTGAGCCAGGATTGGCGTAAGTTGTCATTTTACATTCTATATTTTTCATTACTAACATGTGAACTAATATGTATATATTACCATGTGAATTTTAATATGTGAAAATCGCTAGTGAATGTCCCAGTCATTTGAGGCTGGCAACCTCAGCGTATAAAATGATTATTTCATGAACCACCACTGCAAGGGCTGGTGATTGCTTTATTGATAGTTTCTTAAAGAGAACTAAAAGCAAAAGTTAATTCCAAGTTCCATGTGGAGCAGGGAGGGAAAGATGAACGAAATGATGTACATTCTAAGTATAATAGTTACAGTTTCAAACCAGCGTAAATGTCTATGTAAACATATTCACTTTAAAATTAATGAAAGTTTGAAACTTTTCAATGAGTGTAAATGTAAATGGAAACAGGTTCAGTTTATATTCTGAACACTTTTCACACAGTGTAGATGTAAATGTAAACATATTCTATCCGTACTATTAACCTTTTAATTTAAATGTAAAATAAAGATAAAGCTACTCAATTTAAATGTAAAGAAAGCTTTCTCTCGAGAGATTAAGTTTAATTCTCATCAAGGGTAAATTCTGAGATAGATGGGTTGGTAGAACAGGAGAAAGGGGACACATACGTATGTGTCGGGAAACGCAATACTCAGGAGAGCGTTTCTTTTCTATTTTTTTACCCTAGTTATTGGTGGTGGTACCAGTGAAGGTACTTATCTCTGGAACAAAGTGAGGGTAGAAGTGGACTGACGTAGAGACGTGGGACCAACTTGGCAGTTACTCCGTGATTGTTCTGGGAACGTGCTGCACGTTTAAGCTAAATCAGATACGTGAGAACTCCAGTGACCTATCTGCACAGAATCCATCAGTGGAAGCAGAAACTACTATTGGCAGCTTCGTGAAACGTATAAGCTGCCAATGTGAACTTTTTTCATAAAACCTACTATCATTCAATGATGAACATGTTCTTTTAATTCAATTATTTTAACCCTTGTTAAAACTAAAGGATTGTTAAATCTGTTATTTGTAACTATGCAAATTTAACTTCTAATCATTTTAAAGTTACTGCATGTTTGTCTCAGTCAATTTACTGAACACACTCTAAACAGAGCTATAGCAGAATAATAAGAATTCCACTGAGTAAATCAGAGGTGGGGGCTTAACGAGCTGAAATTAATCTTTGCTAAATTCTTCACAAAAGGTATCAAAAGATCATAGAATTAACGTGCACAGCCAATGCAGAATTGTTTTCGCTTTTCTGACTATCCTGTGAATACTCCCGTAGGATAGAAGCGTCGTTACTCTTCTATCTACAACTCTGCAAAGAGTAATCCTGTGCGAAGAAGACGCCTTTGACGACCCACTTTAGATACTCTTGAGTTTTGGCCACTGTTGGACCACTACTGCAAAGCAGGGGAGGCAATACCGTCACAGTCATCATCATCATTTACCACCATCATCATCATCACCATTACCATAGTCATAATCATCATTATCATCGTCATCATCATATTTAGTACCATCATCATCATGTTCCGTTTTGCTTCCTATAGAGCATGGTGCCACCCATGCAGCTGGAAGCCTCCATCAAAGTATTTATGTGCTTTTGCAGCAGTGGATTCTGTCGCAATCTGTTTTACATGTGATTGTTAGCCCCATTCACAATCTTAACATATGTCACCTCTTACGACATATCTGTGGGATCTGTAGTCATATTCTCTTGACCATGTCCTCAGAGCCCCGACCGCGAACATTACGGGGCAGATAAAACACATATCAACATAAAAATCAAAGAATAAAATGTATTGCCCTCGTACATTTCTTGTTTGGGCTTTAAGTGTCTCGTTTTGTGTTAATGCTAAATTGCTTTAACAGACTATTTAAGACCTGGAGTCACTTTACTGTTGTTTTCTTGTCCTCATTGTCTTTTCTTTTCACCTGGAATACAAGAAACTAATACGCTTTTTACGCTTTGATCGTTGATTAGTGTCAACAATGTCTTCACATTAAGTTTTAACGCAGTGCTTATCACGAATTATAATAATCATGGTAAGGCTCGAGTCAAGGCAACTTCAATCATGGAAAGCCCCAGCGAGTATGCAACACATACTCATAACATGGGTTTAGTCATAATTTAGTAAATGACCTCAAGTCTGAGGTGAATCAATGCGCCGAGAGATTGGATGGCTGCTGGGTAAGCCGTCGTAAACACTGACTGTCTGGAGGGCGCAGGGCGGCACCAGGCAGATGGACACCTTAAGGGACATCCCTTGCCTCTTCTTTAGTATGGTGGCTCTACCAGATTGACAGGATACTTCCACCATCTAGTACAATGCTACCATGAGTTATCTTACAAACAAGAATCATCGCAAAAGCTGTGGAGATCGTGCTCTCAATGGCAGCAAGAAAAGTTGAAATACCTTGGAGTAACGCACACGGGTGTATAACATCATGTTGATTACATCATAAAGGTGCTAGAGAGAGGTCTACTGCAATTTCTCCTGCATCATCAGCTGGCCATGTCTGTAATCGAGTATGGCCTGAGAATATACACGCTGTCAATATCATAATGTGAACAACTGGAACGCATTCAAAATGAAGGGATGCGTATAGTGCTGGGTTGTACGCCAGATACTCCAATTGTGACGATGCGGCACATTCTTAGATTGCTGTCAATTAGATCCAGACATGATATGGCCCAGGCAAAGGCTTATATGCGAGTAACCACACACAAAAGTCATCCCTTGCATGGGAACATAACTGACATCAAAGAAGCAAGAATAAAGAGTGGGATGTCATGGATGGCGTGGGCAGAGGTAACTATTAGACAGGTGACCACAGTTGAAAATATATTCAGTTGAGAAGAGTGGAGTAAGTCAGTTGAAAATTGGACAAACTACCAGCAAGTAATTATCAGCTTGGTAGAGAGTGCAGAACCTGGACCAATGGGAGGACACAGCTGGAAATTTATCAGCAGATAAATGATCATGCTGGGATGATGATGCCATTGTGTACACTGAAGGGTCTGTAATTCATGGAGAATTCGGTGTGGGGGGCTTCTCTGCTGAAGGTCAGAATCGCCGCTGAACATAGCGGAGCTTACATGATAACTACCTCCAGCATGAGAATGGAGGTTGAGGCAGCTAATGCAGCCTTAGGGTGGCTGTCTGAAACCTCATTAACAAGGGCAGTTATTATATCAGACTCACAATCCATGATTCGGAAAGTCCAAAGTACTTGGCGCCGGCAAGAATTTAAAACCTCCATAGAAGCCTCGAATCTTCAGGAACTGGTGTGGATCTACTGTCCTGGTCATGCAGGGGTACGCGGCAATGAAAGAGCTGGCAGTCTAGCCTCAATAGCACCCATAGAAGGTGCTTTACAAATGGATAAGGGATAGATATTGAGAGCAATTAATGATCGTCTTTTAGAGAATAACACTGCAATCGATGAATCATCAAGGATAAGATTGTTGGAATTTGGCATCAAACGTAAGACCAACAGGGATGGACATATGAGAGGAATCATCAGGCGTGTATACAACCAGCGAGCAACAGGAACAATTAGCCTTCATACCTTTTGACATTTTCTGAAGGAGACTGAGCACCTATAGGTTTGCCTGGACTGCAATGACGTCGATTCTGATAAACAATAACAATTTTCTATATTCATCATTATTGTGGACCGTGACAGCAAACAGACTTTATCTAGGGTAACAAATGAACATTAGCGAACATCACAGCAAACAGACTTTATCTAGGGTAACAAATGAACATTAGCGAACATCACAGCAAACAGACTTTATCTAGGGAAACAAATGAACATTCGCGAACATCACAGCAAACAGACTTTATCTAGGGAAACAAATGAACATTCGCGAACATCACAGCAAACAGACTTTATCTAGGGTAACAAATGAACATTAGCGAACATCACAGCAAACAGACTTTATCTAGGGCAACAAATGAACATTAGCGAACATCACAGCAAACAGACTTTATCTAGGGAAACAAATGAACATTAGCGAACATCACAGCAAACAGACTTTATCTAGGGTAACAAATCAAACATTAGCGAACATCACAGCAAACAGACTTTATCTAGGGTAACAAATGAACATTAGCGAACATCACAGCAAACAGACTTTATCTAGGGCAACAAATGAACATTAGCGAACATCACAGCAAACAGACTTTATCTAGGGAAACAAATGAACATTAGCGAACATCACAGCAAACAGACTTTATCTAGGGTAACAAATCAAACATTAGCGAACATCACAGCAAACAGACTTTATCTAGGGCAACAAATGAACATTAGCGAACATCACAGCAAACAGACTTTATCTAGGGAAACAGATGAACATTAGCGAACATCACAGCAAACAGACTTTATCTAGGATAACAAATGAACATTAGCGAACATCACAGCAAACAGACTTTATCTACGGTAACAAATGAACATTAGCGAACATCACAGCAAACAGACTTTATCGAGGGCACCAAATGAACATTAGCGACCATCACAGCAAACAGACTTCATCTAGGGTAACAAATGAACATTAGCAAAAATCACAGCAAACAGACTTCATCTAGTGCAACAAACGAAAATTAACGAGTAAGACTTTATCTGGTCAAGAAATTAGCAATTAGAACAAATAATAGACTTTATCGAAGGCAAGAAATTGACATTACATAGCGGGATAGCTAATACGACTCTATCCTTGGCGATGCGGTTTTCGTCGAAGTTGATACACCATGTACTGAATAATTGGAATCAATAAATTAAATATCGGACGGGCAGATATGCCCAGATGAGGAAGACACGTAAACGGTAGAACTTTTCCTTCAAGAATGTCAGCTCCACAAGAGTAACAGGTTGACAGCCTGAACTTCCCCAACCCCTTTGATGGAGAAACTGAATGGCGATGAAAAAATCCTGGGACAGGCCTCCGAGGAAAATTGAAATGGTTATGTGAGACTGATCTACGAAGACGAAGCAAAATTAAATAGTTACTTATTATTTTCCGTCGTCGTCATTATGACAAATGTCATGTTTAAATATTATACGTATTACCAGTGACATAAAATGACATACTCACTACATGATAAAAACATCTGTACAGCCAGTGAAAATAGTATAACACACAGTATTACACCTGTGCCGATAAGAGCAGGTTCCAGAATGTTCACTGAAGAGGAACGAAATAAGATAAACATTAACGAAACTGCAATGTAAATAATGTACACCGTAACTTTAACGCTAGAGATACAATAATACAACTGTGGTTAAGGTGATGATAACATTCATTGAGGGATTAAAGATGATAGGCATGACTGGACCATAGGGAAGAGGAATTACTGTGTTAGAATGCCACACTGGGGTAAAGATGCATGAATTATTATCTTTAAACCATCAAAACCAGACCAAAAGGTTGGTTACGTTTAGACACGCACCATAATTTAAGCGACGGACCTTGTGTCTAGGTTGAAGAGACTAAATTTGCAAAACGAAGCAAAGTACCTATTTAAAATAGAAAAATATCTGACCTTCTCTCTCAAGACCGGCAAGCATCTTATAAGCCGGATCAGGCAGCCATTGGTGACCTGTGTAGTCTGTCTCTGTGGTTTGTGTATTTTCTGTAGTAGAGTTAATGAGAACATTTTAAATGTATGTATATTTAAAAAACAATGTTAAAAACTAGATCATCAAAATCATCATCATCATTATAATCAACGTCACTATTATTATCACTCCACTTCGTTCCATGAGGAGTATATGACTGTAATTCTTCATCGCTGCCGATTTCTGTTTTTGACTGCCTTCTTGAGCTTTGCCTCTGAAAATCTGATTACGTTGTTTTCTTATCCCGCCTGTCACCTCCAAATTAGTGATAGGTAAAGATGACTAGAAATAACGAGTGGCTGGAAACACTGATTAGAAATATTGGAAAGAAAAGATGACGAGAAATAACGATTGGCTGGAAACACTGATTGGAAATAATGATAGGAAATGAAAACGTGAAATAACGCTAGCTGGAAACACTGATAAAATGAAAGGGAACTTACCGGGTTTTCCCACCTGGACAGTCCAAACTACAGACGTAACTTGGTTGTTTTCATCCACTTTTGTTACGTTGCAAAGAAATGTTTGTTCTATACTGTCGTCATAGTTGGTTACGAGAACTTTGAGAGATATGGCGCTATGGTCCTGTCTGAAAAGGAAACAATATATATTATATGTGGGTTACAGTTCAAGTATTGTCTTACAGTATTTATTGTTTCAACTGTAGAGGTTGTTGTAGCTGTGGTGGCAGAAGAGACTGTGATGATTTGGATTCAGATGGAAGGATTGTTAAGAAGATAGTGATGATGTCATAGGTAAGAATGGCAATAACAGTACTGATTCTACCAGTGGTAGGATCGATGATGAAGATGATGTGAATGTAAAATAAACTCCAGAATAAAGCACTTGGTTATTTAACGTTGGTTGCACAGTTTGGAAACCCGTTTTTCTATACTTAAACCCCATCTCAAGCTATTCATTCATTCATTGTCCATTAGCTCTGTATATAGCACAAGCAGCCAACAAATCCTCATCACGTTTTCCGGTCCTAAGCTAACCTGTAAAGGTCTTTCTGTGTCTTCCTGATCCTATTCACGTCTACCTGCAAGTCTATTCTCTACGTGTTTACAGTCTCCCTTGATACCTCTTAACCGGAGGATTCCAGAACACGTACTGCCTTGTTACACTATCCGCTGATTTCCCCAATGTGTGTCCTAAACAAAGCCAGAGTATTCTCCTCGTCTCTTGTTCCACTGGCGCTTGTCTGGTTTTTGTCATCAGTTCCACATTAGTGATCTTGTCATCAGTTCCACATTTGTGATCTTGTCATCAGTTCCACATCTGTGATCTTGTCATCAGTTCCACATCTGTGATCTTGTCATCAGTTCCACATCTGTGATCTTGTCATACCACTTACATCCTATTCTGCGCAAACATTCATTCATTAGAGTTTGTAGTGTTGTGATTGGCTTTTGTTTTAAAAGTTCTCCAAGTTTCCGAGCCACACAATGAGGTAGCCTTGACATTTGAGTTGAAAAGTCTTATTCTTGTGTTGGACTAATTTCCATTTACAAATTTCCCAATGCAAAAAAAAAAAAGATTCTAATGCCTTGCGAATTATAATTTTGGCATCCCTATCTGTACGTCCAACGATGTCTATATTGCTGCCAAGATGTATATGCGTGAGCCCACATCTTACTCACAATTAATAATAAACTAGTAAAAGTACTTGTGTAGTGCTGTAAGGATGTTTTTAGATCTCTCCCAAAACTACATGATTTATAGAAAGTCAAAGCGTTTGATTTAATAATACTCGTGAAGTGTCAAGTTATAGGACCCAACAACACTCGAGTTTGTCAGTCCTAGAAATAATTCAATGTGGCAATTCCTCAATCATTCATGCATTTCCATTTCCGCGCCTTGCCACGTGCAGGAAAGAGACGACTATACAGCAGGTCCTTATGCAAGAAGCTTACACCAAAATATTAATATACTCTAGCAGCAATGGTCCCTGTAAGAGTGTTTTTACTTGATGAAGGTACCAGCCCATTCTCACGATCTCATATTTGTCACCTCTTACGACATGCATGAGGGAAGAGTGGTCCTATTCTTTTGTTGTATCCTCTGAGATCGTTGACGCCAGGCTATTCATGATTTGTCTCATACCAAAGACCAGTACATGTTTCATCACTCCAGACCACAAGATCTATTATAATTGGACATGCGTCCTAATAAAACCGACGCACCTTTTGTCTTGGTTGAACGAGACGCGCCTCTCCAAAACAAGGTAAAATTCCTACTTTTTTTTTAAATTGAAAGGTCCAAGAACACATACCAAGACATCTAAAAGATAATCCCAGAAAAAAACGAGCAGACATTGTAAGACATGACCTACAAGGTGTTCGAAAAATTATCACTCTATTTGAAGACGCTGTAACTTATTCGATCTTAAGTTTCTTTATCTTTTTCATTACATTTTCAGCCATCAACGAGCCACCATCAAGATTATCTAAGCTAGAAACAAATCATCTAAGGTTTTCACCTATTGAGATTTTCCAAGGCAGTATGGTAATCAAAGGACAATATAAGTTTAATACATATCATGAAATAAATTTATTTTTAAAAATCAATTTTAGTCTCTGTTCTCTGTATATATAATATAGGTCATATATATATATATATATATAAATATATATATATATATATATATATATATATAACTATATATATATATATATATATATATATATATATATATATATATATATATATATATATATATATATATATATATGTGTGTGTGTGTGTGTGTGTGTGTGAGTGTGTGTGTGTGTGTGTGTGTGTGTGTGTGTGTGTGTGTTTTAGTTAAAAGATACTGCCCATCCTCTCTTTCTCTCGGGGATGGAGTTTTGTAATATTAGTGAGGCATACTCCAAGAAAGAAGAACAAATTGGAAAAGGATGACAGTAAAAAAAGGCAAAAGGAAGGTTGAAAAAGGATTGAAAAAAAACAAACAAACAAAGATCGAATGTCATTCCGTGACATTTCTCCTGTCATTAAAATATTCAACGAATATTAAAGATTCGGGTTGTTTTTCTTCTATGCCTTTTTCTCCTTCTGTTTTCTGCCAGCTCTTATTGTAATCTTTTCCTGATGAAAGCCCGTCCTTTCATGTCCTTTTCGGGTTCAAACGTTATAAACAAAATAAACCAGGTGCTGACTTTATGAAAACACTGAACACACCTGAAACAGAACCTGATACATATTTCTAAATAGACGTGCTTCAATGACTGTTGAAAGCTGTTAGTGGGAACAGGAAAACAAGAAGCTCAAACACTGTCACTTGCGATTTACTCCAAATCCCCCCCCCCCCCCGCCCCCCCCCGGCTAACCCCATGATAGTTTTTCATTTATTCGTCGTTGAAGTTAAGAGTTTTGTAAAAAGTGTTTACCTTTCCACCGGGTTTACCTTCTGAACCGCGAAGGCGAGGGGTGACGAGAGTTAATTTGAACTTTCTCTTCGCTCAAGTCAAAAAATAAATGAAAAATGGTATTGGGGTGGGTTTTATAAATGAACAGTACACAAGAAACCCGAAACGTTTCGGGACAACACTATGTCAGTCACACTAACAAGCTAGTAACATGGAAGAGAAATATAAATAACTAGCACAGAATGCAAACAGAATGCAACGATAACAGTGCAGCAGCAATGTATGTAAACTTGCTACAGTGGAGCCAAATCTGCTTTGAGCAGCCAAAAGACAAGATAATCTCCTTCTAATGCTTTTAAATTATTATAGTTCATAGCATTGCCTTGAAGGTCCACTGCGTGATTGTTGTACTGTTAGTGGTATTTAAAGATGATGATTATTAGTAAAACTAGCTGTGCCCTTGCCAGTGACTCCCACGCAATTGAATTTAGGTTGCCATCCAAGTTCTCCCCTAGGAAAAACAATGGATAAGTCATAGTGTCAACGTTCGGACTCACGATATTTAAAATTGATGAAGTCACTCCTATTAGAGTATTGGATAAACTCTTATGTGTCCTTTCTACCGGTGGTTCTGTATCGTTGTTTTGAAGAAAACAACTGGCATTGTACCCGTGTGTTACCAGGGTCTGAAAGTGCAGCAAAGAATAGTAACACTGTTACACACCACACATGCCGTAAGAGGCAACTAAGGAGATTTGGGTATGTGACCAGTTACCTCATATATGTCGCAACAAACTTCAACAAAACATGAAAAGACTTTAAAGTGATAGCACAGGACAGGAGGATTTGAAGGCTAATAGTTCTTGTTGAACTGAAGGGTGATGATGATGGTTGCTATTTCGTTGGGTTTGGGCGAATTCCATCTTTGTTACTTCTACACTCTCTATACAATACCATATTAGCTCTTCCACTTATTCGTTCTTCCATTATTGCTCTTTCTTGTTCTTTGCTCCACATTTCCTTCAACATGTTGACGGTTTTTCTTCGCATCCGTTAAATATTTTCTTGTCTCTGTCTAACTCTCCAACGTACAATTCATCCTCTAGCTAATCTCCGTCATCTTTTGGCAATAGTTGCTTTTTCTTTCTCCTTGGAGCACTGTAGTTGTTCTTAGAGAGCCTGCACTAAATCACGTGCTCCTTACGGAGCACGGAGTCAGCAATGTAGCATTGTCTCCAGGAAGCATTCACCAGACATATGTATGCTCTAACAGTGGTGGTTTCTATGGTATTAGTCTTACATTATGGGGTTGCCAGCACTGTTAAAACTCGTATTGAAATCCTTTGTATTGAGCATAATAAATCGCACCATTGACTTATCAGCCAAGCACGTGAACCAAGTGTCTGAACCTGCTGTTGTTCTCGTACTGAGCAGGATTACCGTAGCAACGACTTCCATAAAAACATCATTGCATATAAGGGTTTACATATGTGACGTAATTTGTGCACTCTTTGTTGTGCGTACTGAATTAGGTGCATTATTCTGTTGTTAGCACTCTCTGTTTTTCTACTGTCATTGTTCACGTTTCACGCTTCGATGTATGACAGGGCCAGACAAACGTCTCGCCCATCGCTGAGAGATTAATTGAGTCCTTAAAACGTGATAAAACCACATTGACTCCAGGTTAATGCGAGCACGAAGTGTTTGCTAAGATTTCATAATTACTTCCGACTCGACAAGAAAAATTTAAGACGTTGTAACGTAAACATTACCAAGAATTGTCGGATGTAGCAACTCCATATACGGAGGATGACAGTTTGAAATTTTCAAACGCATGAGTCACACAGAATACTGCATGAGGAAAAGTTTTCATAATATGAACTTTGAGCTGACATTTGAGGCGCCAATAACAACCACGCGACTGGAAGATTTGTCAGAGCGCCATGAATGAAGCGTGGACCGAGAGCTACGATATAACTTAGAGCATCTACCATATGACACTGCATTCCTGACATCGTCAAGGTAGGCAGCCCGGACTTGCCACATTAAAAAATATAGTCAGGATTCGAATTTTTAGGAACGGAAAAAAACGCATCAGAGCAACTTTTATCCACTGGAAAAGAAAACTCTCCAATATTTATACGGAACAGGACTCCTACATAAACTACTCACGAGTCATAGAGATATTCTAGAATAAGAAATAATATCCCAGACTTGTGTTCGAGGCATCTGTGTTAAGTTGCCAAGACTATTTACCTGAGCAAGACGTCTATGCTTTGCCTAGTTATTAAGGTCAGTTGCACATGTTTTATACTTTGAATTCTACTAGTTTATACTAGCTAGGAGTGTTAAAGATTCATACGAGACTGGCAACCTCAGCGTGTAAAAATGATACATTCATGAACCACCACAGCGAGCGCTGGTGATCGCTTCATTCTACCTCTCACGGAAGAACCAAAAGCAGAGATAATGCCAGACTCCAAGTGGAGAAAGGAAGTAGATAATGATGACATCATATGTATACTACTATTTGTTCTTGAGTTGAATGTATGTTTAAAGTTGTTCCCTCAGGCACAAGCCACTTGCTGCTGTCCAGTTGAAAATTCTCATTACATTAACTAAAAGAAATGTGATTTTTGTACACTCAGGGCGAATACAAATTGTGATAAAAAAATCGGTGAGGGACAGCGGGGAAAGGCGCCTGATCTAAATCAGGAAAAAAAATATTTAGCAGTGGAATATGTTCTTTTATTCCCTCTAAAGTTGGTGGTACGGATTGGAGATACCACTTGAGGTTCTACCCACGTTACCAGCTGTACTAGTCTGTGGTTCGAAACTTGAGATCGACACGTGAAACCTACATCCCACGGGTGGGGAAAATCCCTGCCTTGACCTCCAGAATCCATTGGAGACGTGCCCTTGCCACCACAGATGCGAGGTGACAGAACCAGCTGCATCAACATTTCAGCAATTTGGCAGCTAAGTCATTAGTTTAGCAGGCCACATCAAAAGATTATAATTTCATTTATCAAACCGAGATCTATGATGAACCATAATTTCTCATAATTACCATTTCATATGTATTTACATTTGTTTAAAAATAATTGAGCATTAAATTTGTATATGTTGATTTTGACAAATCAGTTGAATTAATAATTACAGAGAGAAAGACATATGTATGATCCAGAACCTCTAGTATATATTAATGAATATAAATACATATATATATCGAGCTAATAAAAGGAATTTTACTGAATTAAATTAGCTGGGGGCTTGAACGAGCAAATCATGTATATCCATCGTCACAAAAGGCGACGGGTCAGGTACAAAGTTAACGTGCTAAGACTCATTCAGCATTGTTCTTGACTTCTGAAATATCTCGTGAATACCTGCTCGAGGTAGAAGCATCATTATCCTTCTATCTACAACTTTGCCAAGAGTAATCTTGTGCGAAGGTAGACACCGTTGAAGACCCACAATAGATACTCTAGGTTTTGGCCACTATTGGACCACTACTGCAGAGCAAAAGGAGGCAACCAGTGACAACATATGACATTTATCCCTTTTATATTTTAAGAAATATAATAAGTATACATCTATATGTTGTCAGATCTGATTTTTATAAAGTTATCATGATAATTATATTTTCTTTCACACACTTGGTTAGAGTGTATTCAGAATGTGAAGTGTTATGAAGTCACCAATGTTTATCTTTCTGGTGACGGTGGCGCCCTCTGACAGAGTTGCACTGGAATTGTATTCGCATATTTGTGATGTTGATTTTAAAGTTGATTTGATGATGAATATGATTACAAATTATGACAATGATTCTTTCAATGTTGCGTGTATTGTGAGAATTGCTGATACGGATTGTTAAAGACTTTATATTCATTGAGGGTCAGATATATGTTTAAAGCTCTCATATGTACGCCTGGGATTTTCAGACGTGCACCTGAATGCAGCAATGATAATTTTTTGAAATGTTATTTGTGTGCGACCGTGCACCAGTATTAAACTAGGCATGGCGCGGTATGACGCATAGATTTGTTTGGATACAATCAATGTCCATGAGGCAGATCCAGAGATTCATCGTCTTGACAAACGTATGACGCATAGATTTGTTTGGATACAATCAATGTCCATGAGGCAGATCCAGAGATTCATCGTCTTGAGCAGACGTTATTTTTTCCGTGGTCTCATCCCAAGTCCAGGGGAGACACGGTCATGAAGTTAATTATGATCATCTAAGACATGATGATATTTGTTACGTGCAGTCTTTGATATCTTACAATATTATACATAGGTAATTTTTTAGTGCTTAAGGGAAAGTCATTATTGAGTTACTTCCCTTGAAAGTTGTGTCGGCTCTTTCGATCAAACTCCGCGGATAAATCCATTTTACTGCGATTTATTCGTTGTTTGGGTAATAATAGATTGTTCTTGCTTCAGAATATCTATGGCCTGAATTTATGTGTATTGTTTGTCTGAGTAGGACGAGTCTGTCTTATATCTGTATATCTTTACATATCTAAGTCGAACTATATGTTCTGTTGTCTCTAGAGAGGTCGAAGGCTATTCGGCGGATGTGTCGCTAGAGAGTGGTGTGATTTGGCTTCGTCCTGATAGGGACTGTGTGTTTTCCATGTCGGCCTGTCGCCGGGGAAAAAGTGATCTCAGTATTTGTGGGGAAGGTGATAGTCGTCTAAACCTATCGTGTATGTTTTACCCCAGTGTTTAGTCGTATTGCCAAGGAATGGCAGTTTCATATTTCCTATACCAAGGTAATCAAAGATACTCTTATGAACTCTCGATCGAAGCCACCATTTTCGATAGTTACGATTTGAATGTCTAAGAGAATATATTTGACTCGATGAAAACGACTTCGATTCCTAGCAGCACTATATCCTGTAGATTGCAGTCAATTGTTCATGATCAAATCTACAGAGCAATGAAATGTTTTATGAATGACTAACTTTAGGACAGATTCATTATCTGTATCCAAACGTGAGTGACAGCTCACGAGTGAAGCCATCTTGGAACCAAAACATGTAGTGACTTTCAAGAAGAGAAAAGGGATGCCCGTATTATCGCCTGTTTAGTCCAGAGATCACTGCTACACATGAGAACCCGTTATTAGCGGTTCAATATTATTATATGGAAAAATATGTGCTGAACATTATGTTGAAGAATCGTCGCTAGACGAGATTAGGTTTAGAAGCCATCTGAAATATTGTTTATAAGCTGACGTGCCCAGTCAGTGAAGTCAGATGATATATGTATGGGCGATACTGAGTGCTTGGCTACTGACAGTCCATTATACACTTATTCTACATGAGTGCCCATGTAACATTGCAAGACCATTTATCCACTGTACTATGATGTATTATGGCAACCTGTGATTTGTCACTATCTGTGCTGTCGCGTGTGTACGTCCAATTAAACTTTAGAAAAGGTACACAGTCGTTGGTGTCGATGACTTCCAGCCATACATGAGTGTGAGAAAAGAACATTTTTTTGTCAACACCACGAACCTTTATCATCATTCGCACATTATACACTCAATCCATGTCTACACACCACTGCGTAGGTCAAGTTGACATTCCATACACTACAGTGGAGCAAACAACACCATAGAGATCTTATCAACATGATGATGATGATGATGTCTGCTTCCATCCACTTATATCTATCTTTTGGTGGATATCATTAACGGGAATAAAAATCCAACATTATCAGCCTTTATCAACTGGTGGACCAGCTTTCTGGGTTTGACCTCGCAGAAGTTCAGAAGTCAACAGATTACCGATACCAGACCGTTTCCTGTGGCTGATACGACACACTTGCAGTATTGGTTTTCTCTTTGTCAACACTTCGTCACGTGACCTGTCAGGTGAATGCAGTATGTAGGTCAGCGTTGTTGACATTTTTTACATTAGACATTATAGAGTTTCACAGAACAGTTGGATCAATTCTTGTCAATGTTAACAGGAAGACAGTATGAGTGAACTAAGAAGTCCTATTTTCATCGATGGATCTTCTTGTTTTCCATATATGAACTTTAATATTTAAGGCCAGAATGTTTAATTGAATAAAGTGGCAGTTTGTTTGTTTTCATAAAAATAACTTTGCCATTACTGTAAAACTGAGCCTATTTTGCAACACATACTATCATACACATAATTTATATATATTTATGTTTACATGTTATTTGTTTGTATAGTATGTTAGTTTTTATGTCAGCGGGTTGTGTTTAAGGTTGGGCGGCGTCCTCACAACAGAATATCCCACGTCATAGAGGGTCCGTTGTGGGCGTTTTCTATAGGTGCAATTTTCTTGATTGAAAATTTGCTGCGACAACTGTTGCTTTTGTGTTAGCTGTGAAGTCTGTAATTATTGTTATTTTTGTAATATTTCTTTGTTCTTTAGTTTTGTTTTGATTTGTTTGTATTTGTTGGTCTAACCTTTTCTATCTTTCAGTTCTATTCTCAATTTATATTCATATATTGTGACGTCATTTGTGTTGTTATTCTTTGCAGATTCAGTGATTATTTTCATTGATTTCCCTATTTGATTTATTTTGATTTCTGCAAACGTTCTTGTATTGTCAGTCCTATTTGTACTTTATGTATTCTGTTGGTTGACATATGTTTTATATAGGTATATTTCATAAGACACAATTGCCTGTGCACTGCACTTGGATTATGGTATAAACCAGTACCTGATTATTATTACTATTATACAAGACCTTATTAAAGGCTTGTGACCCACAGATATTGGGATAGTATACTGATTAATCAAGTCATTGAGAACTTGTGGTATTATTATTGATTCAGGTGATTAGTATTATTGTTAGACATCATGGCTACATTAGAATACTTCATTACACAAGGGAAAGCCCTTGATAAGACTGGTCAACAATTAGAACAATGGGCAGTTGCTCAATATGACAAAGCATTAGCTGCAGAAGAGAAAAGATTAGCTGCAGAAGAAAGAAAAGCTATGGCGGAAGAGAAAAGATTAGAAAGAGAAGCTGAGGCTGCTGCTGAACAAAAGAAATTGCAGATGCAGGTGGAGGAAAGGAGATTTGAAGCTGAACAAAAAAAATTAGAAAGAGAAGCTGCAGCTGAACAAAAAAAAATTAGAAAGAGAAGCTGCTGCGGAACAAAAAAGATTAGACAGTGAAGCTGAACAAAAAAAATTAGAAAGAGAAGCTGCTGCGGAACAAAAAAAGATTAGACAGTGAAGCTGAACAAAAAAGATTAGACAGGGAAGCTGAACAAAAAAAGATTAGACAGGGAGGCTGAACAAAAAAGATTAGATGCTGAAGAGAAAAAAGCAATAAGAGAACATGAATTTGAGTTAGAGAAATTGAGATTGACAAGTATGAGTAATGTTAATCAGGCATCTAGTGGTAATGGTAAACCTTCTACTTACAAGGTTAAGGTTCCACCGTTCAATCAGTCCAGTGACGATATTACATTCTGGCTGGATAGATTTGAACGTTCTTGTCGTACACATAATGTGGATAAATCACAATACGCTAATCAATTATCAGAAAACTTGAAAGGTGAATCTTTGACTAGATTATGCCTTGTAGGAGAAGCAGATAAGGATAATTATGATGTCATTAGGGCGGCTTTGATAAAAAAATATCAGCTAAGTGAGGAAGGCTATCGCCTTTTATTTAAAACGATGGTGCCTGAGACGGGTGTAGAATTCTCAGAATTCACTGCAAAGGCACGTCTCACAGTTGATCGTTGGATTGAGCTTTCCAAAACAGAAAAAACGTATGAAGGACTTATGGATTTGTTGCTCAGAGATAAGATTATGTCATGTGTGAACAAACCTTTCCTTGAATTTATACATGAGCGTAAACCCAAATCTCTAAAAGAAATGGAAGAATATTGTTCCCAATATGTCACTGCACACCCCGACGTGACTTTTGGCAACACTAAGATTAAGGAGAGTATGCCAGTTGCTTCAGCAACACCATACAATCCCAATTATTCACACAGATTTCAGGGACCTCAAAACAGATTTGATAAAAAAGGTAACCATAATAGTTATCAAAACCAAGGTAACCAATCATTTCAGGGTTCTTCTTCAAAGAACTGGAGACGAGCCTGATAGCTCTCGACACAGGGGTGGTCATAATTATAGGAATTTCCGTAGAGGAAGTAATTATAGAAACTATCAGGGTTATCCGTCTTGGAGTCAACAAGATCATAATTACAGAGATACTCATTATAATGAATATATGATAATGGTAACCAAGGGAACTATGACTCAAACCCAAATAGGGGTTACAATAGAGGTAACAATAACTACAGAGGTGATAATAACCGAGGTAGATCTCAATACAAAAGACATAAACCACATTTTCAGGCAAACTCTGCACAACAAGAGTCCAATGAAGCCTATAAACAGAGTAAAGATAATAATGATGCTAGTAATATGGCATGTGCCGCTTTTGATTTTGGGAGAGCATCTCAGTGCCCCCAATGCAAAACGCTATTTGAGCCAACCACAGTGTCTACTTTAAGCTGTGGCCATCCTCTTCCTGCTCTTCCAGCATCAGTCGCGCATGATGGAAGAGGTTCTCTTGTCTTACATAAGGGTTTAGTGAATAACAATCCAGTCTCTGTGCTATTTGATTCTGGATGCACCACAATTGGTGTTAGGCAGTCACTCGTAGATCCTTCCCGTGCCACTGGACAAGTAGTCAAATGTGTAACATTTGGCGGCACATTAGAGAAATACTCTACTGCTATCATTAGGATTGCTACTCCTTTCTTTACAGGAGATGTACACGCATGTCTTCTTCCGAATCCGATCGCTGACCTCATCATCGGTCGCATTCATGGAGTCAAAGAATGCACTCCGCAACAAATTTCCACGTGGGAAAGGCAAAACATGCAGATTGCTAACGCTGTAGTCACTAGAGCTCAGGCTCTTAATATGCCTCAAACTTCATCTATTGAAAATAATGAAGTGCATAACCAAGATAATCCCTTGGTAATTTCTCGTGACTCGTTTATAAAACAGCAAGAAGATGATCCCACTCTGAAGAAATTCTTCATTCTTGCAACTAAAGGTGATCCGAATAAAGACACAAGTCGTAAATCGTGGATTACAAAGAAGAATGGCGTACTTGTACGTATGGTTCAAGACTCCATTACGTCAAGTCATTCTCAAATCCTGGTTCCCAAGAATTTGAGAGTTAAAATTTTGCAGCACGCTCACGACTCTCAGTGTGCTGGACACATGGGTTTTTCCCGTACTAAGTCAAGAGTCCTTGCGGCTTTCTTTTGGCCATTGGTAAACAAGGACATACGGATTTATTGTCGATCTTGTAAAGTATGTCAGGAAGTTAAATCCAAAGGTCCACGGCATGCTGCACCCATTCAGGCGGCGGACATTCCTATTCGGCCGTTCCAAAAAATGGCCATAGACATAATTGGTCCATTTAAGATCAAGTCTGCCAGAGGACATCAGTTTATCTTGACGTGTGTTGATATGTGCACACGTTGGCCAGAGGCTATTCCTCTGAAGAGCATTACTACTGCTGATATTGCAGATGCTCTTTGGCTTATATTTTCTCGTCTGGGGTTCCCCGGAGAGATATTGTCAGACCATGGCACCCAACTAATATCAGATACCATGTCTCAAGTAATGTCTACTCTGCAGATAGATAGATCTTTAAGTAGTATCTACCATCCAATGTCTAATGGTATGTCGAACGCCTTAATAGAACACTTAAAAACTTACTGGGGAAGATAACTGAGGATCATCCTCAGGACTGGGACAGAGTTTTACCTGCGGCCCTCTTCGCTTACAGAGAGGTACCCAATGAACATACGGGATTTTCTCCCTTTGAACTCGTCTTTGGCGCGCGTCCGCGTGGCCCTATGTCGTTGCTTCACGATCTCATAACATCTGACAATATTGACGATGACACAAAGTCATCCTACGAATATGTCATCGCGTTGAGACAAAAGATTATCGAAGCATGCAAATTAGCAACTTCTTCTTCTGAATTTGCGAAACAGAAGGCAAGGCAATTTGCCAATAAGAAGAGATGCTTACGACAACTTTGTCCTGGTGACAAAGCATTTGTATTACTACCTTGTAGGGAAACAGATTACTTATTTCTTGGAAAGGTCCGTACGATATAATATCGAAAATTTCCGATGTCGACTATATTGTCGATATTGATGGGAAGCATAAAACCTTCCACATCAATATGCTTACTGAATTCCATGAACGTCCGGATTATTTGCAACCCATTTTCCAAGCAACGGACAATTCTCCAGTACCACATGGTCATTACTCATCACTGTCCGTGATACAGGATGAGGAAACAAGTTTTTCAGATGTAAATCTTCCTCTTCCAATGATCCCACTTCATTCCAGTGAATCATGGAAGAACGTTACTGTCTCTCCTGATTTGTCTCTAGGAGAACAGCGACAAGTTTCAACTATGTTGCAAACATTTCAGGATGTACTCACTGACATCCCTGGACAAACGAATGTCATTCAACATGACATTGTTCTAACTGACCATACTCCTATTAGGATTAGACCTTATCCTATACCTATACATTTTCAAGCACAGGTCGAGAAAGAGTTGGATGAGATGATAGATTTGAAAATAATCGAACCATCCACCTCTGCATATTCTTCGCCGATGGTTATTGTGCGTAAAAAAGACAATAACATACGTCTTTGCGTTGACTATCGAAAATTGAATCAAGTAACTAAGTTCGATGCCGAACCTATGCCTTTACTGGAAGAGCTACTTACTCGACTCTCCAAATCTCATTTTTTCACTAAACTTGATTTGTCTAAAGGATATTGGCAAGTTCCTTTATCTGAACGCGCCAAACCTCTCACGGCTTTTTCAACACCTAGAGGTTTGTTCCAATGGAATTTTATGCCTTTCGGTCTTATGAACGCACCAGCTACATTCGTACGCATGATGCGCCGAATCCTATCTTATCGGTCAGATGTCATTGCATATCTAGACGACATCTGTCTTTTCAGCGATACTTGGGAAGATCACTATTCGGGGTTAGATGAATTGCTGTCTACTTTGCGTGAGCACAACCTGACAGCGAAACCCTCTAAAGCCTATATTGGTTTTAGCGAAATTTCTTTCCTAGGCCACCGAGTTGGTCATGGTTTCCTAAAGACAGAGGACCATAATACTAGTAAGATACTTAACATCTCAATCCCTAAGACTAAAAAACAGGTGAGAAGTCTGTTAGGTCTTATTCAATTTTATGGCAGATTCATTCAGAATCTATCCTCTATCATGGCACCTCTCTCAACACTTCTAAAGAAAGGTTCGCCTAATGTGGTCCACTGGTCTCAGGAATGCCAATGCTCTCTGGATAAGATTAAAACACTGTTTTCAACACCACCTATTTTAGTGCTACCCACTAAAGATAAGACATTCGTTCTTCGTAGTGACGCTTCATCCACTGGGATTGGAGCGGCACTAATGCAAGAGTATTCTGGAACTCTGCATCCTGTAATGTATATTTCCAGAAAACTTAATGCGGCAGAAAGGAATTATTCGGTTTTAGACCGTGAGCTATTAGCTATGGTTTGGTCGATCCTCAAACTACAGAGATTCCTTCTAGGCGCACATTTTCATAGTAGAAACCGACCAAAAAGCTCTTACTGCTATACAGAGTAAGAATTTGAAGAGCTCGAGGTCTACTCGATATGCAATTGCTCTTCAACCTTTTCATTTCTCTGTGCGAGCTATTCGTGGATCAGATAATGTGATGGCAGACATTCTGTCAAGATGCCACATGATTCCACATAACTATTAGGGCTTAGACTTCTTGATATGTCTAGTTCTATAGTAGTTCCTTTTCTATATCATGATAGATACACATTTGTAATTTAATAATATAATGATTGTATCACTACATAGCGGTTCATTGATGTTTATTCACCGCTGTGCTTTGATGATTTTTTCTTCATAAATCATAAATTTAAGATATCTAATGCGAAATGATGATATGAATTTTTTAGGCATTGTGTAATTGCCAGATTTGTATTATACTTTGATGACACCTTCCTGGAAAAATATACTTGTAGAGAAATAATTTCTCTCAGTTTATGAGACACATTCTCACCAGTCGCTCCATAAGTCGACTTAGCCTCATATTAGGCGTTTAGGTATTCCTGATATTTTCATCTGCGCATTATTCATGCGTTGTGAGCCTATTGTACGTTGCTCCTAGATGTATTTCAAAAAAAAAAAAAAAATGTTCCATTTTTTTTTTCCCGGGAGGTGTGGTAAGACTGTTACGTGCAGTCTTTGATATCTTACAATATTATACATAGGTAATTTTTTAGTGCTTAAGGGAAAGTCATTATTGAGTTACTTCCCTTGAAAGTTGTGTCGGCTCTTTCGATCAAACTCCGCGGATAAATCCATTTTACTGCGATTTATTCGTTGTTTGGGTAATAATAGATTGTTCTTGCTTCAGAATATCTATGGCCTGAATTTATGTGTATTGTTTGTCTGAGTAGGACGAGTCTGTCTTATATCTGTATATCTTTACATATCTAAGTCGAACTATATGTTCTGTTGTCTCTAGAGAGGTCGAAGGCTATTCGGCGGATGTGTCGCTAGAGAGTGGTGTGATTTGGCTTCGTCCTGATAGGGACTGTGTGTTTTCCATGTCGGCCTGTCGCCGGGGAAAAAGTGATCTCAGTATTTGTGGGGAAGGTGATAGTCGTCTAAACCTATCGTGTATGCTTTACCCCAGTGTTTAGTCGTATTGCCAAGGAATGGCAGTTTCATATTTCCTATACCAAGGTAATCAAAGATACTCTTATGAACTCTCGATCGAAGCCACCATTTTCGATAGTTACGATTTGAATGTCTAAGAGAATATATTTGACTCGATGAAAACGACTTCGATTCCTAGCAGCACTATATCCTGTAGATTGCAGTCAATTGTTCATGATCAAATCTACAGAGCAATAAAATGTTTTATGAATGACTAACTTTAGGACAGATTCATTATCTGTATCCAAACGTGAGTGACAGCTCACGAGTGAAGCCATCTTGGAACCAAAACATGTAGTGACTTTCAAGAAGAGAAAAGGGATGCCCGTATTATCGCTTGTTTAGTCCAGAGATCACTGCTACACATGAGAACCCGTTATTAGCGGTTCAATATTATTATATGGAAAAATATGTGCTGAGCATTATGTTGAAGAATCGTCGCTAGACGAGATTAGGTTTAGAAGCCATCTGAAATATTGTTTATAAGCTGACGTGCCCAGTCAGTGAAGTCAGATGATATATGTATGGGCGATACTGAGTGCTTGGCTACTGACAGTCCATTATACACTTATTCTACATGAGTGCCCATGTAACATTGCAAGACCATTTATCCACTGTACTATGATGTATTATGGCAACCTGTGATTTGTCACTATCTGTGCTGTCGAGTGTGTACGTCCAATTAAACTTTAGAAAAAGGTACACAGTCGTTGGTGTCGATGACTTCCAGCCATACATGAGTGTGAGAAAAGAACATTTTTTGTCAACACCACGAACCTTTATCATCATTCGCACATTATACACTCAATCCATGTCTACACACCACTGCGTAGGTCAAGTTGACATTCCATACACTACAGTGGAGCAAACAACACCATAGAGATCTTATCAACTGATGATGATGATGATGTCTGCTTCCATCCACTTATATCTATCTTTTGGTGGATATCATTAACGGGAATAAAAATCCAACGTTATCAACCTTATCAATATTATTCTTGAGCGAGGTATGCCAAGAATCTTTTCTCGCCAATCAGTTGCCAGAATCGGCTCGTTGAAGGGTATCTAGCCTCAGATACGTATTCTCCAGTACCGATACTGCAGAGCTTCAGCCTGACCAGCTATGTCGGCTGTTAGTGCGTTCAGTCAAAGTTATGAGATATTTTGGATCGTTATTATAAATATATGCTCAATGCTATTAAAATGGTCATTTTTGTAAACCCATGCATCCTACCAACTCTTTGCCGTAGAGCTTACGCTAACCTTGATGTGAAAGCGGCTGGTGCGATCGGTAAACGTCCGTAGTGACTGTTATTTACTATGTATATCCTGCCATAACCATGCTGATCAAAGTGTCCGTAATACTGATGTCAAAGTCTTGGCAAAATAAATATGTCTCGTCACTTACTTCTGCAACGAGTCCAGTATATCTTCGTTGCCAGTTGGTCACACTGTTTTGACCCATTCACCATCGTTACCTAGTCTCATTGCCATTAACCGGATCATCATACACGATAAAGTAACGGCACACAATACATTCGCATTATCAGGTCATCATCTAGAAGTACGTCAGGTACATAAGCAGGCCTGACAGACCAATGTAGTCAATACCATTGACAATATAAGAGACGTAGCGGTAACACTGATAATAATGGAGGTGATGATGTGGTTAAAAATGTAATAGTGATAATAAAAGTGGTGCTAATAAACACAGTTAAGATTCGGATTTTCAGGTAAAACGTTTAGTTTACATAACTTCCACAGCAAGGTCTTGACTGAGCGTCCAGGTGGTAGAATGGCTTAGAGCGTTTATTTCTTGAGGAACAAATGAATAGGTTTGAAACGAGGCAGAATCAAACCCGAGTCTACCCAGGTGTAAAAATGAATCCTTGAATCTCCTAGTGGGTTAAGGAAGGCAAAGGCATCGAGCCAGTAAACTGATCACTCCCTACCCATAAATCTGAGACCTAGAATAAGTGACGTGTCAAACATTTCACTCACCTACGGCAGGTTCTGCAGCTATGGAACTACTTTCACCTGTTAAAATCTCGCACTTTTCTTTAATTTATTGCCCAAACTTACGGGATTGTACAGCCTGGCAAGTAAAGAAATTCTGCGTTTGATGTGTCCTCGATGGTCGGACATTTACCGCCAAGAACCTGCGCCATTTTCATCATGGTCGTCGAGTTGTAGATCTTGATCATTAGGATGTCGTTGCCAGGAAAATCAAGTTGAGGCTGGCACTCAAGTTCTACAATTCTGTAGCCGGCTGCTAAATGCTTGTAAGTAAAACCTGAAAGATGTCAAATTTGCTTGCTTACAGCTAATAAATATCATTTTTGTTCAGTTTTCTTGCAAGCATGCCCCATTCATTCATTTCCTTTCACCTTCCTAAAGAGTACATGTAATCAATAAATACAACGCTTTCTTGTCTTGTACCATCCGTTCAAGATCTTTCCATTTAGTCTTTACTTCTGTACTGTCTCTCCCCGGTTCTCTTCTCTATGGGTAAGTTTTGTTTTTGGTCTACCTCTATTTCTGCTACCTTGTGGATTCCAGAGTACATTGTAATGCTGGTAACTCGTCTTCTTAATATGTGTCCTATCCAACTCTAGTGTCTTCTTTTCACATCTTGTTTTAGGAGCATCTGTCCAGCCCTTGTCATCAGCCCCCTTCATCATCATCATCAACATTATCTTTGCACTTCTTACCAGCATGGCAACACCAGTGCAGCCGATAGCCTTGAAGAAGCCTGTATCAAGCAGTCACGTGCTCTTACAGTTTTGTTATCTGTGGTAACTCGTTTTACATGATAAGGTTACCAGCTCCCATGCACAATCTCGTATTAGTCGGCTTGTACGACATGCATAAGGGTCCAGTGGTCCTATTTTGTTTATATCTTCAGAGACCCCCGGGAAACTACATGTTTATATCGTTTGTTCTTTTACATGTGAGTGTGTGTGCGTGTGTGTGTGTGTGTGTGTGTGTCTTTCTCTTACCCTATAGGTTCCAGAACAAGGACTGCCTTCTGATGCTATGAACTCGTGATCTTAATGTGCATCCTATACAACACCGGCGACTTCTCCATACCTCCTGTTCCACTGGTATTTGTCTGGTTCTTGTTATTAGTTCCACGCTGGTGATCATGTCGTACTATTTAAATCCTTCAGTTTTTTTAGCAAGCACCCATTTATGAAAATATTCATGCTTCAGCTGGCAACAAATATTACTGTGTAAATTATGCGGCGTGAAATTATTCATGGTCTGTGATATCTTTGCTTAAAGCGTTGTCAGAGAGAGAGAGAGAGAGAGAGAGAGAGAGAGAGAGAGAGAGAGAGAGAGAGAGAGAGAGAGAGAGAGAGAGAGAGAGAGAGAGAGAGAGAGAGAGAGAAAAATAGAGACAGAGAGTCAGATTGAGGAGATGATAACAGTAAAATATCAAAGGAAGAAAGCTAAAATAAGCAAGACAAACATGACGTATTTTTGCAAGAAAGTATCAGCAAACTTCCATTTAGTTCATCACTTCTAACTGCTCCCTCAGACGATCATTCATTGCAGCTAATATGAGGTTGTGTATGAGGCTGGCAACCTCAACACTTAAAACAAATTGCTATAGAAACCACCACTACAAGAGCATGTGAATGTTTAGTGAAGGTTTCCTGTAAGGTGACTAGCTGTAGTAGTGGTTCCATGCTTCGTAAAAGATGCAAATGAACGATCTGCCCCGTGTAATACACGGTGCTCTCTGTCTAGACAAATGAACAAGCTGCCCCGTGTAATACCCGGTGCTCTCTGTCTAGACAAATGGATCATCTGCCCCGTGTAATACCCGGTGGTCTTTGTCTAGACAAATGAACAATCTGCCGCGTGTAATACACGGTGCTGTCTGTCTAGACAAATGAACAAGCTGTTCCGTGTAATACCCGGTGGTCTCTGTCTAGACAAATGAACAATCTGCCCCGTGTAATACCCGGTGGTCTCTGTCTAGACAAATGGACAATCTGCCCCGTGTAATACCCGGTGGTCTCTGTCTAGACAAATGAACAAGCTGTTCCGTGTAATACCCGGTGGTCTCTGTCTAGACAAATGAACAATCTGCCCTGTGTAATACACGGTGCTCTCTGTCTAGACAAATGAACAAGCTGCCTCGTGTAATACCCGGTGGTCTCTGTCTAGACAAATGAACAATCTGCCCCGTGTAATACCCGGTGGTCTCTGTCTAGACAAATGGACAATCTGCCCCGTGTAATACCCGGTGGTCTCTGTCTAGACAAATGAACAAGCTGCCCCGTGTAATACCCGGTGGTCTCTGTCTAGACAAATGAACAAGCTGCCTCGTGTAATACCCGGTGGTCTCTGTCTAGACAAATGAACAAGCTGCCTCGTGTAATACCCGGTGGTCTCTTTCTAGATAAATGAACGAGCTGACCTGTGCAATACCCTTTGGTCTATGTCTAGACAAATTAAGAAGTGGATTACTGCTCCCTTAAGTATGTCGTAAGCAGTGACCAATGTAAGGTTATGCCTGGGCCTCTCAAACTTTCCATGAAACACAGATTGCTGTAGAACCAATATGTCACGGCGTATTTTCTGGTGGCTGAAAAACTATGTTGCTTACATCGTTATCAGCGTGTTTTGGCAACCCTGATAATTTTTAAAAAACGATTGAGTCACGTGAAGAGGACGGAAGTCGATATAGATTAAGCGGGAAAGGGAGAGAGTTTTCTGGCTGGTCCGAGACGGACGTGTTTTGGTTTCCCTGTTCATTGAGTATGGATTATGGCCGAGAGTTTGCTATAGTGGTTTATTCTGTTGGACATAATTATAATTCTGGAGTGTGTGGCAGAAATATTATGATTAATAGATTTCAGATATCTATTCTTTATTCTACACTTGTCTTTTACCTTTCTTTTGCTCCTTTGCCTTTCTTTCGCATATGCTAGATTGTTAGCAATTCAAAACTTTGTCATTTCCTTTCTAAATTAGCAATGCATTTTTTGCGGTTAGCTAAGTTCTTTGATGAGAGATCGAATTGTGTTAATTCGTTCTCGACAGGGATAATAAGGAAGACCATTGTCTATCACTTTTCCCTGATCTGTTCGCCTATAAGTTAATTATTCACGGTGAAAGATTTGAGATCAAAGACGAGCTCGCTCATTTTGCATTTTTGACCATAGTCTGCAGGCAGTAATATGGTGATCTGGTAAGACGAGGAAATATAGCACGAGTCGGGTCTATTACGTTACGTCGGATCTCAAATGAGTCTGTACGCTGCCAGATGGCGAGACAGAGCGACAAATTGGTGCGAAGAATTCATTTGATTCGCAGAATGAGCAAGGAAATATGTAAATCTGGACGTAGGTGCTGAATGTATTAAGTCTGGGCTATTTCTTTTATTTCTAATATTTAAACCCCAGCAGTTTAGACTTCATTCATTCAGTACTCCTCAGTTTCAGAAGACAGATCGCTTCGTTCTAGAATACCTTGTAGAGTGAAGTTCTTAGTTTCTCAAAATCTAGCCGAGTTCTAGAATACCTGTATAAGTGAAGTTCTCAGTTTCGTGGAGACAGCATGTAGTTCTGTTTTGGAGGTAATAATATTGACTAGTATTGTCGAGCGATTTTCTAGAATAGGTCCGTCATTTGATAGTTCTCTAAGTTTTACTGTGTTACAGTGGATAGCAGAATAAATAATAATTTCTAGCTAAACTATAATATAAATTTTATTCACTGCTAGTAACCAGTCAGAGAATAATTTAACCATCTAAGTAAATGCACTGATTCATCATTTGAGTATTGACGGAATATGTACGTATTTCTAGTTAATGATGATTGATTTCTTTTTAATGACTAGAATTTATTTCACGGGAGTTTTAAACGATAAGACAAGCTCTAAGTTTGCGGTTTATAATTTAAGTTAAATAACCGAAGTGAACATATTATATTTTACGCGAGGGTAGGATAGGATGTGTGTATAATATTATGATTAAGTTATGTATGTTTCTTTTTCTTTTATACAGTATATGGGTCAACCCCAAAATCTACCAGCGGTTTCAGTATATATGAGAATAACCTAGAAGAAACATTTTGTACTTAAATACGTGGGTTTCCACGTTACAACCTGTCTGACCTTGTGTTTGCATCCAGAAAGGGACAGACTACCCATCTCACGAACTTTAAGACTAAATGCAGTAACTGGGCCTATCGAGCCAGATTATATTTCTTCCCTAAATCTCATGTACATTCAGCCCCTGTGGCGAGAAAAGTTACAAACAGTAACATTTCCGACGTTTGACCAATTGTGGTGTGACCAATAATTTTATATTGAGAGAAGTTACCAACCTGTCATTTCCTAAGTACTGGAAACCTCGAGATTCTGACATTGTGAGCCCATTAAATTTTTTTTACCTGAACTGATTTAAGTGATATAAACAGTAATCCTAAAATATAGTTGTAAAGTAAACGCTCCCCGGAACATTGGATGAAACCTGTATCTTCAGAGCTGGGGCTCTCTTATAAAAAAGAACACGGGTTCACTGTGTGTGTGTGTGTGTGTCCTAAAGTTTGCGGCTGAAGGTGCAAGACATCAAGTTCGTAGGTAAGAAAGAATGTCAGTGGCCACTAGTGAATGAACGGAGAGAAAGCAGGACTGAGTGATTCCCTTATGGTATAATTTATGCACCCACTTTGTGTTTTCTTTATGCAAGTTTGTTGCTAATGGTGTTTTCCTCTTAGAATAGAGTAATATATCAAATCTGTTCTTAACTGTAGAGGGAAATTCTAGACCATAGCGTATAAATATGTGACTCTTTGGGGCTATAACTTTTCTTCTAACGGGATCGTGGGCTCAACAGAGGGGGAAAGGATTACATCTATGGGTCTATTCTTTTAGTAAATCATTAACTTATGTGTATGTGTATTAATATGTGATTGATATTCAAACTTATGGTGGTGGTGAATTTTCTTATGATAAATAAAATTTACATAAACTTATTCAAGTGCGTCGGTCAGTTCGTCCCAAAATATCTATATTCCATTGTTATAGTTTTCACGTCTGTGCGTCTAACTGTCGTCACTTATGGGTGTGTGTATGTGAGTGGTATATATATTACTATATATATTCTAGTAGATTGTCTGACTAATCGAGATCTGTTGTAGAGATAGGCTGACTGTCACGAAGTGGTTTTACGACTAGAGGCTGTCTACATATAGTGACAAGATACTAGTGAGAAGAAAGACTGAAAGGATAGATTCAGATGAAAATGACAGTGCAAATGTGAAAGTTGAGACCATTGGCTCCGAGGTGGAGAACCGAAGTTGGCTCTCCTTCGACACTCCGGACGTCTAAATTGCTATGGCCTCAACCACCTCTAACTACCCTAAGGGGATAAGGTTCAACTAAGATTCACATACACCACGATACAGACAACAGATAGGTCCTGTACGTAATTGAAATGACTGATCCAAACTATAAATGTACAGTTTTTATTTACACCTTTAAACAAAACTCCAATACATGTCAAATAAATAAAGTGCGTGGGTGCACACCTGGAACAAATCAAGCACATATTAAATGAATCAACCCCAACCCTTCTCCCACAATTTCAACCTGTATGGGGAAAGAAGTTTAGATTAAACAAAATACACCACACTGCACTTGGTGGGGTCTCAGATGTCGAGCCTCCTCTCAACTAGCTGTTCTAAATGCTAATGTTACTGCTAATTTCACAGTCATCTGGAACTACTACGAATTGTCTACACAATCACTGCACAGACTTCTTAACGACCTAGCCTATCCTGAAAATCTCATGAACACTGCTCCACAGCTAACTGCACCTCTAAACATCAGCAGCTGTCCTCTGCTATGATCTTCAACAAAACTATGTCTCAGTTCTGTCTTTCTGGTCTACCACCTGTAGACTAAACTTCAGTAACTGTCATCTGCTATACTTGGAACAAAACTGTTTCAGTTCTGCCTATCTGTGCTGACCTCTTTAAAGAGTATTTTCACCCTTTCTCTCTCCACAAATTCTGGAATTGATGACTAGGTTTAAACACTGGATTCTGGAAAAACTGGCATAGGTAGCTGGTTTTGCTGCTACCGCTCTGGATTTATCTGCCCGCTCCCCTCTGGGTTCAGGCCTTCGGCTTTATTATGGCCGGGACGAAGCAAAATAATTACGACGACGCTGGCAGCATGCCAAATTTGCGTGTAAAACCAAAAAACGAGATCAGCGCTCAGGATTTATCCAACAAATCCTATTCCACTAGAGAAAGGTCTTCCACTGCCTGGGAAAACCCGGTTTTCTCTTCTTCGTCCGCCTCTGGCAAAATTTCAAACCCTTATTTGTCTGAGATGCCAAAATCTTGCCGTGGGGAAAGTTATTGGAAACTTTCGCTCATCCCACTGCGCCGCTATACCTGCTGTTTAGACAGAAAAAAATGCAACCGCTGAACATCACATCAATAATAACAAATAACTCCCTTCCTTTAACATTTAACACCCAAGTCTTTAACACTTAACTCCCCTGCTCTATTCCCGTTATGAACCACCATACCAATTAATCATGCCCAAAAAGTCAGCTCTCCCCCTCAATTCCCTTCTCCCGTTCCAAAGTAAACATCGGCTGACCCCTATCTTCCTGTTCTGCATGACTAATTCTGAAACACAACAATTTTTTCACTGGGCTCTACTTCTGCAAAAATACCTTGGCCCACTTCCACTAATGCGGCAATGTTTCCCACAAATAAAATAGACCTCTCTAGGAATCAGATTCCCGTTCAGTAAAAATAAATCACATTCAAAATGTAATACAAAAATAATTTCCTTTAAAAATTACTTTTCCCGTCTTCTGAATAAACAGAGCAACAAATGCCCAAACAATAACGTATAACCAGTTTACGCCAGCATCGGCATACTGCCAAAAGTTATACATAACCCCAGGTTACCAATTAAATCCCGGTAGTTACAACCACGTGTTGCCGCATTCTCGCAACCACGTGCTCCTGCATAAATATTCATTAAATGATAGCACCCACGTGCTCCCGTCTAATTATATATGTAACTATATAACTCAGAATAACCTCTCAATGAAAGTACACATTACACGCGCTCCCGCCATTCCGTACATTACCATAAATCACAGATGCGGGTTCTCTACAGACCTTCTTTGAAATAATCCAAAGCATGCCCGTAACAACTCAACTTTTAGACCATCTTAAATACCGCTATTCCTTTAATAAGGAATTATATGGACCTTTTCAGTTTCTCAATTCTATCACTAAGATTGAATTGATGGCTCTGGCGTTCAGAATTTATTTAAACTTAAACTGCCCAAAGAAAACTTAACTGATCGGCCTAGGACTAGAAAAATTAATTAAAGTACCTCGCTAAAATTATGCTTACCAAATTCAAATTTTCCCACTGAAAGGCAAATCGACTATTTGACTCTGGCACGCGGCTGGCAATTATACAAGAGAGACCGACTATGACTTTCCGTGAGTATATATAATCAGGATTCCCCACGCTGCCATCATGACGTCATTTGCGCGGCTCTGTTCTAAGCCCCAATGAACGCGCTGCCATTCAAAGCAGTTAGATCTCAGCCAGTCAGAATTGTAAACAACTCTGACTCATCCGGTTACTGCCAGCACGTGCTAAAGTCACTACCCCCCATTGAACAAAGAAACGGGAATAAAGTTCAGCCCTCTACTGTTAAATGAAGCAAAAATGGCCGAAAATAATTTAATTCCCGAAAAATACGTCTATGGCCACGCAATATCTTTAAAAAGACTAAAACTGGTGCAAATCTGATCTAGGCTCTACCATCCTCCTTATAGAAAAATACTGCCACAATTCCCTACACACCAACACTAAACACCACCTCTATTCATAGAGAAGAAATATAATGCAGATCAGATAAAACTCCCTCATAGTCTCACTCTGAAAAACGTAAATAATAGAAGAAGAAATCTGGGGTGGATTACCTGTAATCCCTCCTAGAATTAGTGAAAATAAAGAGAGGGAAAAAAGGGGGCCTATTAGAAAGATAAATTTCAGTACCCCATTACATAACTCTCCCCTTTGAAGTACGGGACTCTGTGCTAAATCTACTGAAACTTTGTATTTTTAGATTGGTCCCTATCTAGGTCTACAGAGCTGTTTGTATGCCCTAAAGTTGTAAGATCACAACTGGTGAATACCGCCATACGACCGCAACACAAATGGTCGCTCTTCTCCTTTTCTCTCCCTCTGTCTTTGAATCGCTCTGCAACTGGCAGGCGGCTGGGCCAATCACCCAAAACATACCCCCTTCCTGTGTGCACCTGGCCTTGTTTACTAAATTTTCTCCTCCAGGGTTTCTTCCTGATAAGTGTCCTTGGCCTTAGTGGAGTACAGCTCCCGCACAACTCCCTGACCACTGTACAGGTAATTCGCGGGTTACGTGCCGTCCGATAAAGGCTATCCGCTGGGTGTTTACGTTTGTACCTGGTTGACCTGAGATACCTGCGGCCGACTGTAATGTCCCTCGAGCGAGAATCACTGTTCCAAAATTGGAAAAGTTTGTTGGCCAAAGAAACGCGCATCTGTTCCTTCATCCTCTCCTTAACTACTTCCATGCTCCGGTGGGAGAGTTGACCTCTCTTCAGACCTGTGCCCTCCAATGGCGAGTCTGGAACTTCCCTTACCTTGTCCTGCGAAATGCTGGCTTGGTCAACGGACATGACCGAATTGCTCTGTAGAAGCCTGGCGATGGCGACTACCTTGCTGCTCATCAGCGGGTTTGAAACCGCTGGTACCTTAAAATGAAGATGAGAACTCTCGTGTACCTCTGACATCGAGTTTCCGATCTCTTGCTTGGTTTCTACTGAATCCTCACTGATCCCATTAGCTTCTATCTTTGGGAAAAGATAGGTAATATCTGCCCCTGGCAGTGGTTCTGTGATCGCTCTTCCCCTACCAACATGAAGAGGGACAGAGCTCTCTAAAGTAGTTCCTTGCAAATGCGTAAGGCCGCTTTTCTCACTCTTTTCTGGCCTGAAAAGTTGGTGAGATGAAACTGTAGACCACGGGAGTTCTCCGTCAAACAACCTGGTTCTACCTTCAACCTTGCCCTCCCCTGTGAGAGTTACTGGCGTCAGTTGGAATGTGTCCTGCAGTGACACTTGACGGTTTAAGATCCCGTTTGATCGCGGAGAATCTGAGATAAAGCTCTCAGTGACTTGTTCCAATGTTCCTTGAAACAAATTGGAAAATATAGCCAATTTTTCAGGCTCCTCGTTACAAGAGTCGTTTCCTGTAAACGAGATACTAGAGTTGTGTGGCCCATCTCCGTTTATAGGCAAACGGTCACTCAGATCACTGTCCTCCTCCGTCTGAGTAAAGTGCTGGTCGGATGGGGCTCCAGGGCTGGTTGGAAACATATGTTCGCTCGATTCGCCGTCTTGGGCCCTTTTAAGAGTGTGCTGGTCGTTGACATATGTCATACAGTTCTTGTCAGTATGTCCCTCTCCTGACGGAGCTAATACCATCGGGGGCCTAATTCCCGACGACAAAGAATGTACCTCCACAATCAGAGGCGTCACCACTGTTTGGCCATTAGGCTGCACAGGGATGTCAGGCGAATGCGCCTCTGCCTGTCGTTTTTCGCTGTCCCGCTGGGGAGCTGGCGAAACATGCCTTATTAGGGATTCGAACCCTGGCCTCGACTTTCCGGGTCGAGTATGTTGTGCTCTCTCACGAGCATGGGAGAATCGGTAGCCATCCGAATTATAATGCTTACTCGCATTATTCCCCCTGTTATGCAGTTTCCACGCCTGGGATCGCTTCGTAATCTTCCCAGCGTTGTAAGGTCTGCTTTCCTTACTTAACCCCCTCCCTTGTTTGGGTTTCGGGTCCATTTCCAACGGAAAGTCTTTTTCCTGGAGTTGGGGCGCAGTTTGAGCCGACAAGTTATCATTTAATGGCGCAAGATTTTCAGAGGGGTTGTCCTTTTCTAGTAGCTCCTTTTCCCTCTGTTGTCTTCTTCTTTCCGATTCCTGGTCCTGTTCCATCGCTTCATCTACCAACTCTCGGATGAATGCTTCGCTGTCCCCAGCTTTTGCACAGGTCCATGCCAAGGCTAAACGATTGCCAAATAAGTTGTCTACTTCATATTGCCTCTGCAGGCTTTCTGCATATTCCAGAAGGGTGGAATTTCGCTATCATCGTACTCCATGAACTTAGCTACCTCAAGTGCAATCTTATGTACTTTATCGAGATCGGCCATGTTATCTGCAAATTCTGCCGTAAGCTCACAAATATAGAGACGTGAAGGCCCCATAACTTCTCGTTACCTACTAGGAATTAATCTCTCTATAACCGCTCTCCCAAAACCCGAACTCCGACTAGCCCCAAGTCTGAAGAACTACCTAAAAATAATTCAAGTTATCCAGCTACCCGAAACCCGAATTTACCTTCCTGTTAAGAAAAAAATTCGATTAGCCATCAATTCCTCTAAGTCATAAACAACCTTACTACAACTACCATCAAAACTGACTGTAACCTGTAGAAAAAGTTTATAGCTGGATCAGTCTTAATATAGCTCAGTCTATGGGATTTTTAAGAAATCTATTTTTCAGAACTTCCTACAGAGACAATCTATGAATGTAGATCACAGAATTGATCGCAACAGAATGAACCACCGGACGAACGCCGCCACTTTGTCACGAAGTGGTTTTACGACTAGAGGCTGTCTACATATAGTGACAAGACACTAGTGAGAAGAAAGATTGAAAGGATAGATTCAGATGAAAATGACAGTGCAAATGTGAAAGTTGAGACCATTGGCTCCGAGGTGGAGAACCGAAGTTGACTCTTCCTCGCCGCTCCGGACGTCTAAATCGCTATGGCCTCAACCACCTCTAACTACCCTAAGGGGGATAAGGTTCAATTAAGATTCACATACACGACGATACCGACAACAGATAGCTACTGTACGTAATTGAAATGACTGATCCTGTCGTGGAATATTCTAATCCACATATATAAATTATTAGGTAAATATGAAGCCTAACAAATAAAAATAATAAAGAAAGGAAGAAGAATGGTAAAGAACAGTGCTGTCACAATGACAGTACTCGAAATTCCCCTTGTTTTCTACTTCGTCGGCAAATTGTAACGTTTCACGTTGATATTAAAGGCCTTCTGCAACATACACGCGTTTCCCAAACACACAATAAAATGTGCTGCCTTTCTAAGAAAAACCTTGAAATATGCAAGTTGACCTAAATTTTAAATTCCATTCATGTCTTTTTCTACACTATGTTACCAAAAACAAAAGACTGATGGACTAAAGGATAGCGAGAAGGGAGAAGTGCAGAAAGCCGAACACTAAACACGCTTCGCGCGTAATACACAAAGGGTGCTGCCATCACTCACGCGTGTAAGACTACATGCACTAACTTTTTTTTCAGACGGACAGTGATAAATTCACTACCCTTACCCTAGTTAGGTTGTACAATCACATAACACGCTTATTAGGAAAGATAACAATAGATGGGTTTACGTTTGAAAACATTACAGTACCCAGACAGCACATCTTCGAAACAGGAGGTAGAAGAAATTGCATATTTTGAACGCAGCAACGTAGCTCTTTTAAATTTGGATATTTGGGTTCCTTAGGGCTTGCTGACAAAGAATATGTAAAACGTTACGCAAATAGTCCAGGAATTAATAAATTATAACCAAAATAAAATAGTGGGGATGCCTGACAACATAAAATCATTTCTGCTCATAAAATTTTTTTATAACGTGTTTGAAAAAACCTTACGTTACAGAAATCGCCTACCATGTAAACTCCAAATTGATTGGAGCGCAACAAATGAAAGACTAACCACGATTGGTCGGGCTATAAATACTATCTTTCGTTGTTAGGGGAGACGTGAAAAGGTAACATTTTTTCAAACACTTGTCGAAACGTGGCCTCATTGGCTAGACTCGCTGATATACTCACTTAGGAGCGTTAGTTCGAGGACCATAGTGCAATTAAGCTTGATAAAGCAACAGTGCGTTGAAGCCAGCTCATATTTTGCTAAATAAAAGCCTGGAACATAAGCAGATGGGAATTTGTGCCAGTAATTGTGCCAGAATTCATTGCTAATCAACGTATCTGTGTTTATTTCCATGAAATTGTGGTAAGCTTGAACCATTCAGTATCTTTTAATGAAGATTGAATGTAAATTGTTAATTTATGCCTGTATATATATGTGTAGTTCAGTGGCAAACAGGAGATAAAGCCTATAATGCTCCAGCCTGAACAGAGGGTGTCGGAGGGAAGTAAAACGGCATGGAATGGCCAAATAGTACACTGACACCTAGATTATTGATTAGACAGAAATAATGCTGGAAGTGCAGAGGCGTAGTAACCATTAGGGAGGGAAATACTGGTATAAAGTATTTCAGATGAAGATGACAGTTGGCCTAACGCTCTGAACTCAATGTTTGTGATGTATTGTGCTCAGTGTAGAACTAGAGTATCAATTAGTTATGAAGTAGAAGGTACATCCTTCTTGTTTTCAGGGACCGTGGTCTTGATGGTATTGAGCAGCACCTGGCAGAGCTTTGCTGAATCCAGAGTCGGACAGCATACTCCTTGGTCTTTTTAGCTATCAGTGAGGTGTCTCCAGAGCCCAGGGGAGAATTTGAGCAGAGGCGTCCTTTCCTGCCGCCATCACGCAAGATAAGCTGATTTGGCCAGCTGAGCTCAACATTATGTCCCCTCATCTTGAAATGACTTTATAAAAATAACATTCAGAGGGGAATTTAATTGTCTTAATATCAGGAACTGAGAACATCTCTAATACTAGTCCCAAACGACAAACTATTGAAGTCATGATGACAAATACCAACAGAGCTTGAACAAAACAAAACCAGTATTACCTCATATTACTACTACACAACTGACACACATAGGATATTTTTAATAATATATGTCACTACAATATTCATATTGATAAAGTCTGTACATATACTTGTAATTAAAATTGATTGTGATTCCTGGTTCCTTTGTATTTGAATCAGGACACATATACCTTTATGATAACAATGAATACATATTGTTATTTGAAAAGTTATCAGTGCCTCCTTAAGATATTCTCATAGAGTGTTATATGTATGTGAGTGTCACAGTGTTGTCAAGAGTAGTGGATTAAATTAAATTGTTTATCTGTCTGTTGTTGTGACTTACACTTCATCATACACATACCCTAGACACCTAACGTAGTCATCACACTATTCCAGAATAATTCTGACTGAGATATATAGATATGTGGTAGCAAGTAAGGTTATCTATAATACACTACTCTTAATAGATATAGATACCGTCACAGCTGATCTCAGTCAGTACACTAAGTCCCCTATAAATATTTATAACATCCCACTTCACCACATATATTGGGGTCTCGCTCTTGGGATTTTGAATCTTTCCCTATTAAAAATATTGGGGGTAATTCACTTCAGGGAATATAAGAATTAAAAAGGTATCCTTGGGTGGAATTAAATAAGGTTGAGCTCACGGTGCCTGTGTTGTCCATTAGATATACTTAGAGATTAAATTGTTGGTTAGACATTGTAGAAATTTACCTGATAGACAATGGCGGACCTGGCCAAGTTTCGATCTGCTGCTGTACAGACTGCAAAAGAGTTAGGATTAGATGGGCAAGTTATGGTTGCCTATGTCACAACGGAATGTGACAAATTTATTGAACGCGAAGAAAGAAGATTAGAAAAAGAGGCCGAAAGAAAGTTAGAGGCTGAGACTAAGAGGTTGCAAGCTGAGGCTGAGACTAAGAGGTTGCAGATTGAGGCTGACAAAGAGGCTAAGAAATTGGAAGCAAAAAGAGAAGACAAAAGATTAGCTGCAGAAAGAGAAGAGAAGAAATTAGCTGCAGAAAGGGAAGAGAGGAAATTAGCTGCAGAAAGGGAAGCAGAAGATAAAAGATTACAAAGGGAACATGAGTTACGACTCAGGGAGTTTGAGTTTCAAGGCCATGCTCCTGAAAATGGTGCCAGTCCCTTTGCCTCTGATGCCACTGCTAGCCAAGGAGCCTCAACCTCAGCTATGAATTTTCATTTAGATCATTTTGTTGAGAAAGACGATGATATAGAGAGCTACCTAAATAGGTATGCGCTATTAGCTACCACGTATGGGTTAGAGAGAGAAAGGTGGAGCTTAAAGTTATCTCAGGGACTTCGTGGGGCAGCTTATGAAGTTTTTGCAAAAATGAGCAGAGGTGATCAGGAAAATTATGACATGCTAAAGCAGGCTCTTCTGTTAAGGTATGAAAAGAATGCAGAATTTTATAGGAAAAAATTTAGGAATGCTAAACTACTGTCAGGGGAAACCTATCACCAGTTCTCTGCACGAATAGAGACATACTTGGAGAAATGGACTTCTCTGGGGTAAACCCAAGATCTTAAGGAAATGGTCCTTATAGAGCAATTAAGAGAGTCCATGGCTCCAGACCTGAGAAAGTTTCTCATGGAACAAGGTGCAGAGAGGCTGGATGAGTTGCTAAATGTTGCTGAAAGGTATCAAGCAGCTCAAGCAGAGGTAACAGGTAATAAAAAGAAACAAGTGGATAACTTTAGGGCACCACAGAACTTTAATAAATTTGATCCTAGGGATCAAAACAAGGGTAAGCACCAGTTTGATAGGCCACGGTATGAAAATAAAAATAAATTCCCACAATTCGATGAAAGGAAATATGATGAAAGAAAATCTTTCAACCAAGGAAAAAGGTGGTGTAAAAATTGTCAGATGGACAATCATGACACTGACCGTTGCAGAAGGAAACCTGTGTATATGGCAACCCTTCAGGTCAGGTCGACCTCAAGACAGGAGGAGGATATTATGTTAGATACCACTCCAGAAGAGATGAGGAAGGCACAGGCTGGGGATAAAACACTCAAGCCTTGTTCAGAAAATTGTCAACTTGTCATACAACTCCAGGCAAGGGAGATTTTTACATGAAAAACAAGTTGATGTATAGGAAGACTGGAGCTAGATCCAAAGGTCAGGGACAGCTGGTTCTTCCAAAAAGATATAGGGCAGACTTAATAAGGAGCCTACATGTGAAACCAGATGGGGACCATGAGAAGATAGGTACCATCATTCAAAAGGTGGCTCACAATTATTATTGGCCCAAAGCAAGATGGGACATTGAGAATTTTGTAGAAAGGTGTAGCATAGCACATGAGGGAACACCCACAAGTGGGAACATGGATCAGGACCTGAACACGCTCCGGGGCAAAATTAGGCCTGACAATAAAAAGAAATATAGATTTGATAAAGTGGACCAAATGGAATGGGAAGCCCCTTTTCACGGACAAGCTTCACTTAACTGTTTTACAATGGCCACTATGCGGAGAGTGCAAAAAGATGTCTTACCCCAGGATAAGCCGACAATCCCTCAATCGGACTTAAACAAACTGGAGGTAGAGGATGTAGAGAGGAAATCTCTCATCAAGAATTTTAAGTGGGGAGACAGCCCCAAAAGAAAAATTGGTAGCGGTCGTTTTGTGAATGATAATTCTGGGAGGAAAAATCATCACTATAAAGCTTCGAGTGGAAGAGACCATACCGGTGCATGGACAAATAGGTCCACACAATTAAAGGTCCATATGTAGCTGTGTTAAGAACTTGGACTGATGAAAAGACAGAGTAAAACATTACATCTTCATACCAATATGTGAATGAGCTGACCACTCGGTTAGAAACTGGCTGGAAACTTGCCAATGAAAATTTGAAACAAGCCAGGAAGAAACATGCTGCCTATTATAACAGGAAGGCGAAAGACAGAAATTTGGCTGTGGGAGAGAAAGTACTGCTTCTTTTGCCTGGGGAGTCAGAATAAGTTACAAATTGGATGGCAGGGTCCATATACAGTTCTAGAGAAGGTGTCCTAGAACAAATTATAAGATAGATAAAGAAGGGGAAAGAAAAAATCTATCATGTGAAATCTCCTGAAGAAATATTTTGGAAAGAGAACATCAGGAAGAGACACACTTGTTGACCTTGTCCATCGCCATGGAGATGAAAAAGGAACCCACTTTTCATCATTTTGAATATCCATTACACCCCTGTGAGACAGCAGCACAGGTGAAAATCAGTACACATTTAACGAAAACTCAGAAAGAGAGAGTTGCAACAGGTTTTTTGTTTTTATTTTTTTTTTAGTTAATCTAAATAATCATGCAGAGGTGTTAACAGACCGACCAGGGCATACAAACCTATTGGAATATGATATGAAACTGATAGACCCCACACCTGTCTGTATGAAACCATATTCGATTCCGTTTGCTAAGGAGAAAGCTTTGAAGGAAGAGATAGACTATCTATTGAAGGAGGGAATTATTTCACACTGTGAATCCTCATATAGTTCCGGTGTTGTACTCTTAAGGAAGCCCTCTGGAGAACATAGACTCTGTATAGATTACAGGAGACTGAATGCTAATACAGAAGGACAGGTGGATCCATTGCCGGATACAAATCAGCTGTTTGCCAGACTAAATAAAGCTAAATATTTCTCAAAAGTGGATCTGAGTAAAGGATACTATCAGATTCCAGTAAAGCCTGAGGTTAGACCATACCTAGCTTTTAGTACCTCAGAAGGACACTATGAGTTTAATAGATTGCCATTTGGATTGAAGAATGCGCCTAGTGTCTTCTCTAGAATGATGAGAAAATTATTGGATCCTCTGAATAATCCCTGTATAACAAATTTTATGGATGATATCCTTATAGCAACAGAAACATTTGAGGAACACATTGACTCTCTGAACATGCTGTTTGATCGACTTAGAGAGGCAAATTTAACAGCCCGACCAACCAAATGTTGCGTTGGATGTAAAGAATTGGAATTTTTGGGACACACAGTTTATCAGGGAAACATGACCCCTGACCCAAAGAATTTAGAGAAACTACAGAAAGCCCCGAGACCACAAACCAAGAAGGACGTGAGATCCTTTGTCTCATTATGTGGTTTCTACCAGAAGTATATCAAGGACTTTAATTCCATATGTGCTCCGTTAACTGAATTGACACGTAAAGGACATCCAGATCGCATTACATGGACACCACAAAGTGAAATGACTTACCAAGAATTGAAGGAAAAGCTCACAAGTAAACCCATTTTGAAATTACCTGACTTAAGTCAAGAATTCATAGTAAGGACGGATGCAAGTAATATTGGGTTAGGTGCAACTCTACTACAGAAATCAGATGCATTGGATGGGGAATTAAGCCCAGTGGCATATGCTAGCAGAAAGTTGAATAAAGCTGAAATCAACTACTCAACTAGCGAAAAGGAATGTCTTGCAGTAATATGGGCAATAAAGAAATTCAATATTTATCTGTATGGGAAGGCATTTAAGTTGCAAACAGACCACAAACCTTTATCGTTTCTAGCACAGGCTAAGCATGAGAACTCTAGGTTACTCCGATGGTCTTTACTTCTGGCTCCATATAATTTTAGCATTGAGTATATATCTGGAAAAACCAATTTGGGAGCGGATTTTTTAAGCCGCCATCCGTGTGATGTGAATCACCGTAAACCCCAGAAATAATAATAAATTTCTCTATGTGAATATAGAATAAAGGACTGACATATAATGTCTGTTTTAAGAGGGGAGGTGTCGTGGAATATTCTAATCCACATATATAAATTATTAGGTAAATATGAAGCCTAACAAATAAAATTAATAAAGAAAAGAGCAATGGTAAAATAACAGTGCTGTCACAACGAAGGTACTCGAAATCCCCCTTGTTTTCTGCTTCGTCTGCAAATTGTAACGTTTCACGTTGATATTAAAGGCCTTCTGCAACATACACGCGTTTCCCAAACACACAATAAAATGTGCTGCCTTTCTAAGAAAAACCTTGAAATATGCAAGTTGACCTAAATTTTAAATTCCATTCATGTCTTTTTCTACACTATGTTACCAAAAACAAAAGACAGATGGACAAAAAGATAGCGAGAAGGGAGAGGCAGAAAGCCGAACACTAAACACGCTTCGCGCGATACACAAATGCTGCCATCACGCGTGTAAGACTACATGCACTAACTTTTTTTTTCAGACGGACAGTGATAAATTCACTACCCATCCCAGAGTTAGGTTTTAAAATCACAAAAAACGCTTATTAGGAAAGATAACAATAGATGGGTTCACGTTTGAAAACATTACAGTACCCAGACAGCACATCTTCGAAACAGGAGGTAGAAGGAATTGCATATTTTGAACGCAGCCACGTAGCTCTTTTAAATTTGGATATTTGGGTTCCTTAGGGCTTGCTGACAAAGAATATGTAAAACGTTACGCAAATAGTCCAGGAATTAATAAATTATAACCAAAATAAAATAGTGGGGATGCCTGACAACATAAAATCATTTCTGCTCATAAAATTTTTTTATAACGTGTTTGAACAAAACCTTACGTTACAGAAATAGCCTACCATGTAAACTCCAAATTGATTGGAGCGCAACAAATGAAAGACTAACCACGATTGGTCGGGCTATAAATACTATCTTTCGTTGTTAGGGGAGACGTGAAAAGGTAACATTTTTTCAAACACTTGTCGAAACGTGGCCTCATTGGCTAGACTCGCTGATATACTCACTTAGGAGCGTTAGTTCGAGACCACTAGTGCAAATAAGCTTGATAAAGCCACAGTGCGTTGAAGCCAGCTCATATTTGCTAAATAAAAGCCTGGAACATAAGCAGATGGGAATTTGTGCCAGTAAATGTGCCAGAATTCATTGCTAATCAACGTATCTGTGTTTATTCTATGAATTGTGGTAAGCTTGAACCATTCAGTATCTTTTAATGAAAATTGAATGTAAATTGTTAATTTATGCCTGTATATATATGTGTAGTTCAGTGGCAAACAGGAGATAAAGCCTATAATGCTCCAGCCTGAACAGAAGGTGTCGGAGGAAAGTAAAACTGCATGGAATGGCCAAACAGTACACTGACACCTAGATTATTGATTAGACAGAAATAATGCTGGAAGTGCAGAGGCGTAGTAACCATCAAGGAGGTAAATACTGGTATAAAGTATTTCAGATGAAGCTGACAGTTGGCCTAACGCTCTGAACTCAATGTTTGTGATGTATTGTGCTCAGTGTAAAAAGAAAGTATAAATTAGTTATGAAGTAGAAGGTACATCCTTCTTGTTTTCAGGGACCGTGGTCTTGATGGTATTGAGCAGCACCTGGTCAGAGCTTTGCTGAATCCAGAGTCGGACAGCATACTCCTTGGTCCATTTAGCTATCAGTGAGGTGTCTCCAGAGCCCAGGGGAGAATTCGAGCAGAGGAGTCCTTTCCTGCCGCCATCACGCAAGATAAGCTGATTTGGCCAGCTGAGCTCAACATTATGTCCCCTCATCTTGAAATGACTTTGTAAAAATAACATTCAGAGGGGAATTTAATTGTCTTAATATCAGGAACTGAGAACATCTCCAATACTAGTCCCAAAAGACAAACTATTGAAGTCATGATGACAAATACCAACAGAGCTTGAACAAAACAAAACCAGTATTACCTCATATTACCACAACACAACTGACACACATAGGATATTTTTAATAATATATGTCACTACAATATTCATATTGATAAAGTCTGTACATATACTTGTAATTAAAATTGATTGTGATTCCTGGTTCCTTTGTATTTGAATCAGGACACATATACCTTTATGATAACAATGAATACATATTGTTATTTGAAAAGTTATCAGTGACTCCTTAAGATATTCTCATAGAGTGTTATATGTATGTGAGTGTCACAGTGTTGTCAAGAGTAGTGGATTAAATTAAATTGTTTATCTGTCTGTTGTTGTGACTTACACTTCATCATACACATACCCTAGACACCTAACGTAGTCATCACACTATTCCAGAATAATTCTGACTGAGATATATAGATATGTGGTAGCAAGTAAGGTTATCTATAATACACTACTCTTAATAGATATAGATACCTTCACAGCTGATCTCAGTCAGTACACTAAGTCCCCTATAAATATTTATAACATCCCACTTCACCACAGATCCAAACTATAAATGTACAGTTTTTATTTACACCTTTAAACAAAACTCCAATACATGTCAAATAAATAAAGTGCGTGGGTGCACACCTGGAACAAATCAAGCACATATAAAATGAATCAACCCCAACCCTTCTCCCACAATTTCAACCTGTATGGGGAAAGAAGTTTAGATTAAACAAAATACACCACACTGCACTTGGTGGGGTCTCAGATGTCGAGCCTCCACTCAACTAGCTATTCTAAATGCTAATGTTACTGCTAAATTCACAGTCCTCTGGAACTACTACGAATTGTCTACACAATCACTGCACAGACTTCTTAACTACCCAGCCTATCCTGAAAATCTCCTGAACACTGCTCCACAGCTAACTGCACCTCTAAACTTCAGCAGCTGACCTCTGCTATGATCTTCAACAAAACTATGTCTCAGTTCTGTCATTCTGGTCTACCACCTGTAGACTAAACTTCAGCAACTGTCATCTGCTATACTTGGAACAAAACTGTATCAGTTCTGCCTATCTGTGCTGACCTCTGTAGAGAGTATTTTCACCCTTTCTCTCTCCACAAATTCTGGAATTGATGACTAGGTTTAAACACTGGATTCTGGAAAAACTGGCATAGGTAGCTGGTTTTGCTGCTATCACTCTGGATTTACCTTCCCGCTCCCCTCTGGGTTCAGGCCTTCGGCTTTATTATGTCCGGGACGAAGAAAAATAATTACGACGACGCTGGCAGCATGCCAAATTTGCGTGTGTAACCAAAAAACGAGATCAGCGCTCAGGATTTATCCAACAAATCCTATTCCACTAGAGAAAGGTCTTCCCCTGCCTGGGAAAACCCGGTTTTATCTTCTTCGTCCGCCTCTGGCAAAATCTCAAACCCTTCTTTGTCTGAGATGCCAAAATCTTGCCGTGGGGAAAGTTATTGGAAACTTTCTCTCGTCCCACTGCGCCGCTATACCTGCTGTTTAGACAGAAAAAAATACAACTGCTGAACAACACATCAATAATAACAAATAACTCCCTTCCTTTAACATTTAACACCCAAGTCTTTAACACTTAACTCCCCTGCTCTATTCCCGTTATGAACCACCATACCAATTAATCATGCCCCAAAAGTCAGCTCTCCCCCTCAACTCCCTTCTCCCGTTCCAAAGTAAACATCGGCTGACCCCGATCTTCCTGTTCTGCATGATTAATTCTGAAACTCAACAGTTTTTTCACTGGGCTCTACTTGTGCAAAAATACCTTGGCCCACTTCCACTAATGCGGCAATGTTTCCCACAAATAAAATAGACCTCTCTAGGAATCAGATTCCCGTTCAGTAAAATTAAATCACATTCAAAATGTAATACACAAATAATTTCCTTTAAAAATTACTTTTCCCGTCTTCTGAATACACAGAGCAACAAATGCCCAAACAATAACGTATAACCAGTTTACGCCAGCATCTGCATACTGCCAAAAGTTATACATAACCCCAGGTTACCAATTAAATCCCGGTAGTTACAACCACGTGTTGCCGCATTCTCGCAACCACGTGCTCCTGCATAAAGATCCATTAAATGATAGCACCCACGTGCTCCCGTCTAATTATATATATATATATATATATAACTATATAACTCAGAATAACCTCTCAATGAAAGTACACATTACACGCGCTCCCGCCATTCTGTACATTACCATAAATCACAGATGCGGGTTCTCTACAGACCTACATTGAAATAATCCAAAGCATACCAGTAACAACTCAACTTTTAGACCATCTTAAATACCGCTATTCCTTCAATAAGGAATTATATGGACCTTTTCAGTTTCTCAAGTCTATCACTAAGATTGAATTGATGGCTCTGGCGTTCAGAATTTATTTAAACTTAAACTGCCCAAAGAAAACTTAACTGATGGGCCTAGGACTAGAAAAATTAATTAAAGTACCACGCTAAAATTATGCTTACCAAATTCGAATTTTCCCACTGAAAGACAAATCGACTATTTGACTCTGGCACGCGGCTGGCAATTATACAAGAGAGACCGACTATGACTTTCCGTGAGTATATATAATCAGGATCTCCCACGCTGCCCTCATGACGTCATTTGCGTGGCTCTGTTCTAAGCCCCAATGAACGCGCTGCCATTCAAAGCAGTTAGATCTCAGCCAATCAGAATTGTAAACAACTCTGACTCATCCGGTTACTGCCAGCACGTGCTAAAGTCACTACCCCCATTGAACAAAGAAACGGGAATAAAGTTCAGCCCTCTACTGTTAAATGAAGCAAAAATGGCCGAAAATAATTTAATTCCCGAAAAATACGTCTATGGCCACGCAATATCTTTAAAAAGTGTAAAACTGGTGCAAATCTGATCTAGGCTCTACCGTCCTCCTTATAGAAAAATACTGCCACAAATCCCTACACACCAACACTAAACACCACCTCTATTCATAGAGAAGAAATATATTGCAGATCAGATAAAACTCCCTCATAGTCTCACTCTGAAAAACGTAAATAATAGAAGAAGAAATCTGGGGTGGATTACCTGTAATCCCTCCTAGAAGTAGTGAAAATAAAGAGAGGGGAAAAAAAGGGGGCCTATTAAAAAGATAAATTTCAGTACCCCATCACACTGACCGAAAGAAGCTTCTCGAGGGTCAGGGACAGACTATTATTTTCCACCATCTCACTCGTGAAAAATCTATTTCTTATATTTTCTCCCACTGAGCTATCACCTGTTCTATTTCTATTCAGAAGGGACCAACCTAAGTCTTAATTCCCCTATCACTAATCTACGACAGAGTGGTTTAGTGTTCAGTGCTTGTATTGTCAGGCCATCGTGTATAATTTGCCAGTGGATTGAGTTTTCCATTGTTGTAATTCTGGTTCGCCATAATGAGCGATTTTCAGTACCAAGTTTTTATAGTACTGTTATACTGTCATGTGTGAGATTAATTTGATATATTAATTCGAGAAGTGTCTCGGACAGTGTTATATGTATTCCATACTGTTTTCAGCCGTGTGTGGCTATACTGTGTGTAGTGTTCTATTAAAAAGGGAATTCTTGTAGAAAGTGTTATCTTTCTGTGTCAACCATTTCATGTTGTGGTCGTCTCCTAGCGGAGCGAGCCAAGTATTAAATTAGTGTCATTATTAAATCTACACCATAAACTGGTAGTTGACACAATCCATGTAACAGCAAATGAACACAATATTGCAGGATTTCACTTGGTATACTTGAGAGTTTGATTTAGGATTGTTTGTGTATATCAGGGATTCCAGAAGTCTGTGCTGAGAAGGTGGAGAGAGTGTGTGTGTGTGTGTGTGTGTGTGTGTGTGTGTGTGTGTGTGTGTGTGTGTGTGTAGAGAGAGATAACGAGAGAGAGAGAGAAAGAAAGAAAGAGAGAGAGAGAGAGAGAGAGAGAGAGAGAGAGAGAGAGAGAGAGAGAGAGAGAGAGAGAGAGCATATATTAAACTCAAAACAATTGAAAGGTACAGAGTGAAGCAAATGGAATAATTATTAAGCAGAGTTCGACTAGACCACCGGTTCTCAAGCTTTTAATCCTTGAGGAACCCTTCAAATAATTTTCATGTCTCAGGGAACCCCTGCATTATTATTATTAAATCTACAGCTAGCACGTGGTACGTTAGCCTGATCTACAGCTAGCTCGTGGTACGTTAGCCTAATCTACAGCTAGCTCGTGGTACGTTAGCCTGATCAACAGCTAGCTCGTGGTACGTTAGCCTGATCTACAGCTAGCGCGTGGTACGTTAGCCTGATCTACAGCTAGCTCGCGGTACGTTAGCCTGATCTACAGCTAGCTCGTGGTACGTTAGCCTGATCTACAGCTAGCGCGTGGTACGTTAGCCTGATCTACAGCTAGCTCGCGGTACGTTAGCCTGATCTACAGCTAGCTCGTGGTACGTTAGCCTGATCAGTAAGTTGTTAATATAAAAATCCTGTAATAATTGTCAGTGCTGATTTGAGCAGAGAATGATTTTTTTTCTGTGGATCTGTTTATTTGGGCCAACTTATTAACCTACTCTTGTTAGCGTGGTTCCCCCTCCTCACAAAGGATATCAGCTCTAATAAATATCAATAGTGTAGGTAGAAGAAATGTGTTGGTAATTGAAAGAGTGAACATTGTCTTATTGCGCATTGCCGTATAAAGCTGCTCTGTCACTGCCCACCACTGTAAGCCCTAACATCTTCCGACACGCAAAGTTATTGCGTTTATGTATTTATTGTTTTTAATTGCTATTTCTCGCTTAACCCTTAGCGATCTGTCGTGGAACCCATTGCGACTTCTCGTGGAATTCCTTACGACCCCACGCGGAACTCTAGGGTTCAGTGGAACCCCGGTTGAGAAACCTGGACAAGACAGTTAATGTTGCAGCGGCTCCATTTATGCAATCCCACTAGCAAGCTCTATACTGAGAAAATTTTTGCTAGAGTACAAATTGAATGTGTTAGGTTCTCATATTAGACTACATGGCGTAGTTTCATTCTCAGACACGACCAAGTAGGATCTTAGTGTGTGGTAATAGAGGACGAACGAGAGGTGGGTTTCTGTTTCTTCCTTCAAAATGAAGCACATAAATTACAGACAGACAAACAGACAGACAGATAGATAGATAGATAGATAGATAGATAGATACGTAGATAGATAGATAGATAGATAGATAGATAGATAGATAGATAGATAGATAGATAGATAGATAGATAGATAGATAGATAGATAGATAGATAGATAGATAGATAGATAGATAGATTTCGAAAAAAAACCTTCACTTACACAAAATAGAAAGCCCATATCATAATGAAGTATTAAAAGATACACAAGAACCGATACTGACAACGAACCTCAGCGCTTGATCAAAGAACCATCACAGCTGTATATTAATTATGAATGTTATGTTTGGATCAGAAAAACGTAGCTAAACTAACCTTGTCCATTATCCGCTAACGTTGTTGCAGGGAAAACCTGAAAAATTCCCAGAACAAAAACGAATCGAACACACGACATCTCAAAAACTAGACCACCATTACATTTATGTCAGCACCTGGACCAGTTACGTATTAAAACACGCCTGGAAAAAGTGTGTATCACACCTGGTCAAACACATTTCAAGTCATCTACGTTGCTATATATTTGAAGTGGTAATTTTCTTACAGTACGCTATGACAGGATCGCTGCGTTGCTCGTGAGGTATTCAGTCGTCATTCGTGTCTCTAACACATTACTGTGTTCATGAATGGTATCGTTTCACGGAGCATTTAATGCTTTTGAATACCAGTGTAGCGTGTATCGGTTTATATTTATCTCTGTTAACGGCCTTTCATGGCAAAGTTGGTCTTAGCTACATCTATTCCTTGAAGTTTTTAGATTTTAGAAGGTCCTAAATGGATTCCCATTTTTTCTGTACATTATATCTGTAAATGGGCACCTGACATTACTCTTAAGTTAGGGGAGGAAAAAGAAAACCTTGGCGAGAAAAGAAACTAGTCACCCCCGCCTGGTCAGGTATTCAGTTACAGCTGGGTAGACTAGAGCGTGACTTCAGTGTGTTTCGAACCCAGTACCTTCGTCGAGAGAACCCAGAGCGCTAACCACTCTGCCAATCAGTCGCTGAATCGTGGGGTAGGAAGAATTAACAATCTTTCGAGGTCTGCGTGCATACATTTATCATCTCATTTATTCTACATCTTCGCTCTGTGTATCCCCGAGAGTGCAGAAAGAAATGAAGATGTTCAAATGACGTACAGGTGTTCAAACATACTTGGCAGACGAGGCCAGCGATGTGGCTTGTTGAACGAATAAATTGTCGGGTAATAAAAAAAATAGGTTTTACCTTTTATTGGGACTAATTGCAAACATTCATTGGAGAACAAGCTGAATACATTCGAGAACAAATGTCTTAGAAAACTCATGAACATCAGTTGGAAAGAATTCAAGACTAATCGACAAATAAGAGAAGACTAGGCAGAAATATGTCTCCAACTATATAAGGAAAAAACGATGGTCATATGTCGGTCATGTCCTACGAATGCAAAACAACAGAATACCATTGCAGGCACTCACTTGGGTTCCTGAGGGTAAGAGGAAAAAAGGAAGACCAAAAGAAACACTTAGAAGAACAATAATAAGAGAAGGAAGAACGTTGGGATTAAACAATGTGCAAGAGCTAAGAGGAGTGGCGTCACAACGAACAACCTGGAGAGCACTGATTTCTGCCTTATGCCCCGTGTTTGGTGCTTAAAGAATTTATTATTATTATTATTATTAATTGCAAACAAACAGTTGGGCAACCACAGCTGAGGTTCAAAGATGTGTGCGAGAGAGACATGAAGGCAACCTGGGAGGATGAAGCTGCCGATCGTACCATATGGCGATGCTCCATACGGCGCCACCTCATATTAGACGAAAAGAAGCTCTCACAACAAGCAGAAAAGAACACGTCAAAGGGAACACCATGGCAGAAAACAGCTGAGGACTGTCACCTCAGGGGCGCATTCCAATAGTCATTTATGGCTGAAGGGGGTTACTACTATTAACTTCCCTGTTTACTGTTTTTAAGGCCAGGGCAAATAACAGTAAACTGCCTACGTTCTGGCCACAAAGCCGTCGTCAGGGTTAAATGAACTCAAACACACGGGAAAGACGGGGAGAAATAATTGTTCATTAGAATGCTCTTCACGAGGATGTTGTGTATTTTCTGTCAAGTATTCAGATTATGTATGGGTTACGATATATAGATATACGCAGGGCCAGCACTAGGGCAGAGCGACAAGGGAGGCCACCATAGGTGCTAATGGCATGGAGGCGCCTCAGTGGACGAGAAAAAAAAAAACTTGACGGTTTCTTCAGCTGCGACCCAATACTTCCAGGCCGCAGCAGGCAATGTAAGTCTTTTATAAGAGAACACTAAAACCACAGTGTGTCATATTTTTTTTAAACTTTTTTTGGGGGATGGGGGGAAGGGGGTTTTCTTATCGTGTATTTCGTTTTGTAAGTAATAACTATCTCAAACTAATCTGCAAATTTATTCACAAATCTTACTTTTCAAGAACACATAAATATCTTTCGCAGCCGAAAGTGTAGGGGTGGGGCCGCGTGTTTAACCGTTCGCCACTGGCGCTGAAAGCTCGAAGGTCAGCCCTGAATATATGGTAAAAACTTTATGAGCTGTCTTATGTGAGAGTTTGTGTATCAAGATTATTATAATACTAGCAACAACCCGCCAAAAATTGGCAGGTTTTTAATTATTGTGTGTTGTTTCTGTTACACGTATTACATTGCTGCTTCTTCTATAGTCTCGCTTGCTCGCTGTGAATGACGCGATCGTCTCTTCCTTTTAGCCATCTTATCATTTTGATCCATAATAATAAGTCTGCAATACTTTAAATTAAAATTTTGTCTTGAAGAAACAATCAGAAACTTACATTTTAAAGTTATTTTTAAGAAAAATGATGAGTTAAAATCCGTTTCCCGACTGAAACTGGACAGAAGAGTATCTTGATTGTCTGTTGATTTAATGCAGACTGTCACACTTTTCTATTTTCGCGAGAGTACATATAAGGGGAAACAATACAATTATTGTCTAACTTTCAACCACAGTTGCACCCCCTTAGCTGTGGTTGAAAGTTAATGTACTCTCTCGAAAAATAGAAGAAGTGCGCAAATGACGGTGTGCAAAATGTGACTGACCGACCGACCGAAGTACTTACGGCGGGAATTATGGTATTTGATGTCAGAAATAGCTTAATAAATTGCCACGTACATTAGATGAAAAGACATGAGAAACCTATTTGTTCTTTCATTAACTGTAAATGAATCATCTTTGTAAACGACCCATTAACAAGCTAAGTCGATGAGTCATTTTAACCACGTCTATTATTAAGTAAACGTGCGGTTTATATATTTGTCGTGTTTCAAATCTTTGACGCTCAAAATCTCTATGCTCCAGTCATCACAGAGAGTTAAAACTTTCCATGCCGCTCTCTTACGTAGAACAGTTTTAATCTAACAGGTTTTGACAGGCACTGACCCAGGCGATTGCATGAATTAAAAAAAAAAATTATTCTTTTCTTTTTATGGGTGAAATATTTGATGAATGACTAATCAAGTATGAATCATCACCCACTTTCATTATAAGCACTAGAATGTATGAAGAATATTTTTAGTGCATGTGGTAACCACAACAACAGAGTCCCCTACAATGTGTCTTTCTGCTGCTCTTTTCCATGTTTTTACGGTCAACAATTACGTTCAGCAGTTTAACATATATATAGTTAAACGACCACGGTTTTCCAGCATCCTCCATGTAATTTTTGGGATACTTATCCCTTTTTTCATTGCGAGCTCCGATCAAGAACATTCAAAACAAGAGGTTGTACTTTCTTGAGTTTATGCCCTGTCCATCTATTATTCCATTATTTAATCTATAGCTGTGTACACACTGAGGGAAAAATGTTTATAGCGTTACAAGGACGTCCTTGTTCTGGAACTCTCACGGAAAGAGTGGTAGAAGGCTACCGAAAAACACAAGGTGAAGGAAACTAGAGACAGATATGAAATGGATTAAGAAGACATAGGCCTTGAACTCATGACCCAGGACAGGAAAGTCTTGCGTGTGTTTGTTGAAGGATTATGCTCCATAGAGAACTGAAAGATGATAATGATGTCCCTGGCATATGTTCGTGAAAGTCTGAAGTGTGGACGTGATATTTTTGGTGATGGGTCGTGTTACAGTTGTGTAGATTGGGACAAACTTAGCACAGCTGTTAAACACATCAGTCTTATTCATTATCAACATTTGTATTAACCAGACCACAAAGTCTTTTATATTTGGACATGCGCCCTAATATAACCAACGGACGCTGTGTCTTGGTTGAACCTCACCAAAATGAGGTAATTAAAAATAATTTTCAGCTTTCTGTATAGCAAGGTTGTCAATGACTACAGTCCAGGCGTGCATATCCCGTGCCGTCCTTTCAAAGTCTTCCCATATCCTCTATGTCCCTTTCATGTCTGTTTCGTGGTCTTTTTTTCTTAATGTGTTTTTGGTCTGCATCTATTTTTCTTACCCTGGAGATTCAAGAACAATGACTGTCTTGTATTGCTAACAAAAGGCTTTCTTAATATTTGTCATATCTGGAATATCGCATTCTCGTCCGACTGATATTTGTGTGGTTTTCTCCATGAGTTCTACATTGGGGATCTTTTTATTTCAATCTTTTTATTCCACGTAAGCACCCATTTTCACGGGGAACGCAAATTTAGCATTGTTAATTCTGACATTGATGAAATGTAGAGGTGCTGTCCCATGCTGGTCTTCCAAGAATGTATACACTGCTTAGACAGCGCAGACTACACTGAATTGGCCACGTCCGCCACTTGGAAGATGGTCGCATCCCCAATGATATGTTTTACGGGCAACTGGCACATGGCAAAAGAACAGTCGGGCGATAATAATAATAATGCCACACTCCCTCCTCCCTGATCTCTTTGGTAAAGGGATCGAATGCCTAACTTTCTCGGATAATGGTGAAAAAAAACCCAAGAGGTTCCGTGTGCACGTAAAACATCCATCGGCAGTTGAAAATCGTAAAGAGTAGGCCAGACGGTAGCTGCTCTGGCAACACTGTAGCGGAAGGTTTTATATGTGTGAGATGATAATGCTAGAGTAGAAATAGTATTCTCTCCAGAATGTGTGAGGTCCCAGTGACAGAGAAGTACACTGGTATCACTCGATAGTCACGGCTGTGAAAGTATCTGGACTGAAAATATTCAGAGAACAGTCAGACCTTACTGCGCCACCTCCGCTATGTGACCACCTGTGATATTAATAAAAATTCAACCAAACTCAGTATCAACTATATTGAATGAATAAAGCTGGTGAATACAATTTATATCCTCTTTATTTACATCTATCTAATTGTGGTGATTGGGTGTGACTGGTGATACAACAGTTATATTTATACAAAACCAAATTGGCGAAAACAATTACAGTTGTTACAAGTTACACTAAAAATGTCATTTCTTTAGACTCTTCCAATTAGTTGGGTAATAGACTTCTTCACTGTCTTATTCACTTTATAACTTTCACTAGTTTATCACGCAAATTGTCATCACAAAACTCTGCTTGACAGTTATCACTTCTTGGTTGCACGATTGTCACAAATATCACTCATCTGTTAGGTTAATCAGTGTTCATATGAGATGTACAGCTTCAGTAGGTCTTGCTTCTACCAATCCAGACACTGCCGGGGCGATTCGCATTGATCATCGAGCAATTCTTGATCATTGACCTCTGACTTTTGGTTGACAAGTATGAACCTGCAGATAATTGTAGGATATGTGGCTATTTGTGGATAACAATTACCACATTCCTATTGTAGGTGAGATGAATTTGTTTTCAGATGTATGCGTGAAAATGCATGATTATGGATCAGTGACAAGACAGGTGTCTACTGTGGAACATTTTATAAAATCAAATAATACAAAATAATATGTACACACATATATGGTATGAGGTTATAGTATCCCCCTGCCTGACACGTTAGCTCTGTAAAGTGCAGTAACTTGAAAACAGATTGAATAAGCTTTGATAATGATTGTTGGTAGTCCTGAAAAGAATTGTTATTAGTCCTGAAAAGGATTGTGCTAGCCCTGATACGGACTCAGTCATGGTGGTTATATTTCGGGTTCCAATCTTCAACAATCATACCAATTAATCAATTAATATACATGATACTTTCATAACATATAGATTAAACAAATCTTGAAATAAAGATTAAACAAATCCTGAAATAAAGTTGTAATTACTGTATTATTTTACATAGTAACTTTACATACCCTCGCAGGATCTAATTAAGATCAGTAAAGACTGGCTTTAGTGGAGTAACAGAACTGCCTGGCTGCAAATAACAAGATATTGGCCTCTGCACGTTCCTCTCTCTCCAGCCGTTGTCCTTCTGTCTTGCTTCGCTGTACAAGTGAATTTGAAATCATTTCCGTCCGCCCTTATATATGCAGCTACCGGACGTACAGGAAACAAGGCTCGCAACTCCAGCAAACTTCCCAAAAAAGTTGTAACTTCGGGGGGTTTGTGCTAGAGGTGTTTCAAACCTTGGTCTCGTGCATTTCACCTAACCCAGTTCAAGCCTTTGGAGTTATATATTTCCGTTCTCCATGAGTTGACCGTTATATCCATATGTTGTTTTCCCATATCTGTCGTGTTAACGATTATATATTGAATTATAAATAGGAAAAACACAGCATTTCTCAATGCACGGACACTATTCTTGCGAAATTCTTCACAACTACTTACTCCCTTCTGATTTCCTTGTACCTATACATAAATGAAGATATTCCCGTCAAAAGGAGACCATTCTCATCCTTGTCTGTCATTCCGTTCTCCTTCCCGATGTCTAATTCTAACCATGATTTCGGACGATTTATTCTTCCTTATACACTCGCCGAAGTCATTCTATCTGACCGTGGGAAACCCCTTCTCTAATTGGCTGCCCTAGATACACACAGGAAAATACCCCTGCATTCCTTTGTTCAGGTCAGCACACTGGTGTCCCACTTTTCGGTCTTCAAACATTTAACTAGGCAATGCGTAACATGCGACAGAGCCTCCCTCCCTTTTAAGCTGTAGATTTCTACAGCTAACAACTGTAAGCTTTGCCGTAGTTAATGTTCTTCTTACTCTCGTTCTATCTCAGTTGGGTGTCGACTAAGAAAATCTGCTCCTACATTTTGTTTTCATGGATATAGATTTATCCTTCACTATCTCTCTTTTCCCAGTTCGGCTTTTCATCCAGGCCCTTACCGCTGGTGAAATGGGGTCGGTAGGTTTCCCTTGAAGTTTACCGCCCTCTTTTCGTTGATAGTTGGTTGCGGTTTTCCCTCGCAAATTCGTAGGTGTTTGATTTTGGCTACGTGATTTGTTCTTTTTGTCCAGCGCATGGGTTTCAGACTGCAATTTAACCTGTGTGGGATGTTTCCTTTCCCCTCCAGTGCAAATCTCGGGAGTACCCATGATGGCTGGTTTGCTTGTAGACTTTTGAAGACTCTTCCGTCGACTTTCTAAATCTACATGGGTGCACTCTGGACAGGAATTTACATACCGATTGATGTCTTCCGTAATACCTGGCCAGTAGTACTGGGTGGCTATTCTTTGTTTTGTGGCACCATTACCCAGGTGTTCACTCAAAGATATTATGTGCCCCCAGCCTATAACCTTATTTCTATAGGTGGATGGTACAACAATTTGACCATGACTTTTCGTCCCTCTGCCAGCTTTCCTGTGCAAGAGTCCATGTTCCATATAGAAATGTCCTTTGATTGGATTGTTATGTGTTTTTGACAGTTTGCCAAAACAAGGCTTCAATGTGCTGTCTGCTACTTGAGCCTTTTTTCATCTCAATCAAATCAAATTTTAATTTGGTGTCCCTCTCTATGTTCCTGGAGTCAGACCTGGTCTGGATTTCTGCCATAACCATAGGTTTTACCGGGTTTCCCAAGAAAACATATCTACGCCCCAACATCAGGGGGTAAAAGGGATCATCTAACACTGCTGCATTTATCTCCCCTTCCACATAGCGACAACTGACATGAATCTTTGCTATGGGTAAAGTGAGGGGTAATGCTCCTTTTAGTGGCCCTTGAATATCTACTGTTTCTGTGGTGATTTGTTCAGGGCGCACCAGAGATGCACACACGACTGCGTCATAGGACAAACCTGTGTCATACATTCCTGTGACTTGTTTGCCATTCACAGTCACTATCTCCTGTGTAGGTGGGTGATGGAAGCTATTCTGACTCACTGTCAGTTCCTTCCTATCCGAAGTCCTCACCTGTAGACATGCAGCATGATGAAGAGGTTTTTTCCTTCCACAATTATCAGTGTTGTGGTTGTTCATTTTGCAGAACTTACACCATTTTTCTTCCCTTCGTGAGGGTTTATTGTTATATCCTGGAGGGTTCTTGTCTTTGTAGTGATATCTTTGGTTGTTCTTGGTTGTATTGTCCTTTTGTTCAAACTCGTTTTGGTTTTGTGGTGACTTGAAACTATCTCCCTGCTTCCTCTTATTTCCCTGAAACAGGGGATGAGCCAGTTTGTGACTTTCTGCATAGATGATTATTTCATCTAATCTCTCTCTTTTATGTTCTACTAGGAATGTCTTCGTCTCAGGAGACATGGACTCCAGGAGTTGTTCTATCAACATCATCTCCTTAATCCCTTCAAAATCCTGATTGAAGTTTCCTAACTGACACCACCTCAGCAAGTAACTTTCCAACCTTGCTGAAAACTGCTGATACGTTTCTCCTGTCTGGAGCTTAGCAGTTCTAAATCGCATTCTATAAGCTTCTGCGTTTTGTTCATAACGCACCAACAATGCTTGTTTCAAGGCTTCATAATTTTCCTGATCTTCTTTTTGCATCTTCAAGTAGACGTTATAAGATACACCTCTCAATCCCTGTGACAACTTCAAATTCCACTTTTCTTTTTCTAGGCCATAAGTAGTGGCCAATCGTTCATATCTGTCAAGGTAATCCTCTATTCCCTCTTCTTTCTCCACAAATGGGTCCAAGTGGAAGTTCATAGCTCCATTGGGGGTGCTTTGGCTGGCGCTGGTATCCGAATGAGATGTTCTACTACCATTAGTTGTAGCCGCTGCCTGTATTTCAAGCTCTTTTAATCTCAGTTCATGGTCTCTATCAGCTTGTAGTTTCCTTTCTTCAGCCTCCAATTTCTTGGCTTGAGCCTCAACTTCCAACAGCAGCCTCTTTTCTTCAGCTTCCATTCTTTTGGCTTCTCTCTCAGCTTCTAGTCTTTTGGCTTCTCTCTCAGCTTCTGCTTGCAGCTTCCTTTCCTCTCTATCCATATGTTTGTCCACTTCAGTTGTGACATACTGGATGAGAGCATCACCTGTCAAGCCCAGCTCTTTTCCCATTTGCATGATCGCAGTTCTGAACTTCACTAAGTCAGCCATTATATTAAGTTAAGTAGGGTATGAAAACTTACCTAAACTTACTCAAAATAATTATCAAATGGACAACACAATTAATCGTGCAACCTTGTGATAGTCAATATTTACTGAGTACTCTAAGGTACTGTTACTGAGAAAAAAAATCTTATTCTAGAATTTACAAAAAAAAATTTTTTCTTTCTATTGGTGGCCCAAGATAGACTAAAGATAGATGTATTAGATAGAGGATGGCTCAGGATATACGAGAATATCCCGCGATCGAGCCCCCACTGTAGCGGAAGGTTTTATATGTGTGAGATGATAGTGCTAGAGTAGAAATAGTATTCTCTCCAGAATGTGTGAGGTCCCAGTGACAGAGAAGTACACTGGTATCACTCGATAGTCACGGCTGTGAAAGTATCTGGACTGAAAATATTCAACTTCTTTAGACTCTTCCAATTAGTTGGGTAATAGACTTCTTCACTGTCTTATTCACTTTATAACTTTCACTAGTTTATCACGCAAATTGTCATCACAAAACTCTGCTTGACAGTTATCACTTCTTGGTTGCACGATTGTCACAAATATCACTCATCTGTTAGGTTAATCAGTGTTCATATGAGATGTACAGCTTCAGTAGGTCTTGCTTCTACCAATCCAGACACTGCCGGGGCGATTCGCATTGATCATCGAGCAATTCTTGATCATTGACCTCTGACTTTTGGTTGACAAGTATGAACCTGCAGATAATTGTAGGATATGTGGCTATTTGTGGATAACAATTACCACATTCCTATTGTAGGTGAGATGAATTTGTTTTCAGATGTATGCGTGAAAATGCATGATTATGGATCAGTGACAAGACAGGTGTCTACTGTGGAACATTTTATAAAATCAAATAATACAAAATAATATGTACACACATATATGGTATGAGGTTATAGTATCCCCCTGCCTGACACGTTAGCTCTGTAAAGTGCAGTAACTTGAAAACAGATTAAATAAGCTTTGATAATGATTGTTGGTAGTCCTGAAAAGAATTGTTATTAGTCCTGAAAAGGATTGTGCTAGCCCTGATACGGACTCAGTCATGGTGGTTATATTTCGGGTTCCAATCTTCAACAATCATACCAATTAATCAATTAATATACATGATACTTTCATAACATATAGATTAAACAAATCTTGAAATAAAGATTAAACAAATCCTGAAATAAAGTTGTAATTACTGTATTATTTTACATAGTAACTTTACATACCCTCGCAGGATCTAATTAAGATCAGTAAAGACTGGCTTTAGTGGAGTAACAGAACTGCCTGGCTGCAAATAACAAGATATTGGCCTCTGCACGTTCCTCTCTCTCCAGCCGTTGTCCTTCTGTCTTGCTTCGCTGTACAAGTGAATTTGAAATGTTGTTGTTGTTGTTTTCTTCTACTATGTTGCTGTGATACCCTGTTCAACCTGAAATTTGGTTATAATTGGGGTATATAGGGTGTTATCGTCTTCACTGGTATCTCGTTCGTAGTCCTGGAGGTGACTGGTCCTGAAAAGGACCACTTGCTGGCTGTCTGGATTCCTCTTTGTCCGTTTGTGGTGCCGTGTCGCTCTCATGGTGTTTTTTTATGTCCTGCCTCAACTATCTGGCTCGTTTAGTTTTGTGTGTTTCTACGCTACTAGTTTCTGTTGCTTTTGTCTTCTTGCTCTCCTGTATCTGTGACAGTGCTTTTTCAATTATCGTTGGTAGTAGCTGTTCTAGCGTTTCTGGCTGCTAATGCTCTTTCTTGATTGAGTAACATTTGCTGTACAATGTCGATTTTCATTTTGTCTTTCGTTTCTTTGTTTTGTTCTCTAGTTTTTGTAAGGATATCCTCAACGATCCTTCTCTCTGATTCAATTCTTTTGAGTATTTGTTCGTTCTCTGCCTTTAGCTCTGTGAGTTTGGCGATGTCAACTTCTATCTCGTGTTTGATGGTTGTTTCAATTCTTTTGAGTATTTGTTCGTTCTCTGCCTTTAGCTCTGTGAGTTTGGCGATGTCAACTTCTATCTCGTGTTTGATGGATTTTGTTTCCTGTAGCATTGCCTGGGCGCTCTGTAACATTTCTCTGGCGCTCTGCATATCTATTATGTCTTCACCGCTGTCCTTGTCGTCTACGGGATCCTGCTTGTTTCTGCTTTCGTTCTGCTGTTTCCTTTTCATTTCGTTGATTTCAGCGGTCAGCTTGTGTAGCTGTCTTCTGTCAATCGTGCGCTGTTTTTCTGTAGCATCCGCATTCACTCTGTGTTTGGCCTCTTTGAAGGGTATGTTTTTAGACACGGCCTCCTTCAAGATGCTCTTAGTTTCCTGGAACACAGGGCATCCTCTGTACCTTGCCCCGTGGTTTCCGTGGCAGTTTGCACAGATACGGTTTTCGTTAGTTTCTTTGTAGTTGCGGTCCTCCTTTGCCCTGGGGCAGTCGCCATATTGGTGACTACCCGCACAATACCGGCAAACTGCATCTCTCCTGCACGTCTTTTTTGTGTGCGAGAACTGCTGGCAGTTGGAGCACTGCATCACCGGAGGGATATAGGCTTCTGTCTTTTTGGTTGTGGTTTCGAGCGTCAGTCTCTCGGGTCTTGTCGATCCTTCTACCGTGACTATCATCAGATTGGTATCTTTCTTGGCCCAGGTTTTTAGCCTTTCGACCTGCGTGATTTTAAGATTTGTGTTTTCAGCTTGAAGGCGTCTGTGGACCTCGCCTTCGGAACATGTGGTATCCACCCCTCTGATGACCAACGTCTTTGTTGTCTTGTACTTTTCCACCACCACTTTTATTTGGTGGGGCAACTGGATTTCCTTTGGACCGGATTCCAGTTCGATCATCAGCGAGGTTGTTTTGTCTGTGTTGTTGAGAGAAAGCACTACTCCCTTTTCGTGCCTCCCTACTTTGGCGATACCTCTCCGTCCAGTTATCACCTCGAGGATGTTGATCACTTTGTTGTCGGGTAGGGCCCTGAGTGATACCTCACTTCCTGACGTCTGGGTGATCTTAACAATCCTCTCCTGTATCGTTTCTGAGTTGCTTGTATTTTTAGTGTTTGGTCTTTGTTTCCTTCTACAGGCTTGGTTCGAATCTTGTTCTTGGTTATTCGGTGTGATATCTTGCGTCTGAGCCTTTGAGTTGTCAGCTGTTTTTTCCTCAGGATCAGGAATGGTAGCTTGCTTCTCAGTGGTTTCGATGTCCAGCACGTCTGGAGCTACTTCTACTGTTGCTTCTTGAAGAGCGAGCCTAAGGGACTCGTGATTTTGAAATCATTTCCGTCCGCCCTTATATATGCAGCTACCGGACGTACAGGAAATAAGGCTCGCAACTCCAGCAAACTTCCCAAAAAAGTTGTAACTTCGGGGGGTTTGTGCTAGAGGTGTTTCAAACCTTGGTCTCGTGCATTTCACCTAACCCAGTTCAAGCCTTTGGAGTTATATATTTCCGTTCTCCATGAGTTGACCGTTATATCCATATGTTGTTTTCCCATATCTGTCGTGTTAACGATTATATATTGAATTATAAATAGGAAAAACATGTCATTCCGTTCTCCTTCCCGATGTCTAATTCTAACCATGTTTCGGACGATTATTCTTCCTTATACAATCGCCGAAGTCGTTCTATCTGACCGTGGGAAACCCCTTCTCTAATTGGCTGCCCTAGATACACACAGGAAAATACCCCTGCATTCCTTTGTTCAGGTCAGCACACTGGTGTCCCACTTTTCGGTCTTCAAACATTTAACTAGGCAATGCGTAACATGCGACAGACTCTCACCCACACGTCAAGACTGGGACATAGATCGGATACAGAATAGGAGAAAATCTGCTACCACAACAAGTATGGGAAACTAAGAACCAGGGATCCAGACCTCCAGGACAACTTAGAGTTTGCTGGGAGAACAATATTAGAAAACCTCTGAAGGACCAAGGACTAGAATGGAACCAGGCCAGAAGGAAGACAGCCGACAGGAAAGTATAGCGCTCTCTCTCTTTCAAACCTCTACACCTCACGGTAGAAGAGGAACGACTAAGTAAGAAAGTAAGTGATTTATGTACATACACTTTGGGATGCTCGCCGGTGCTACGGAGTTTCTGCACTGTGTGTTTATGCAGCAACTTATTTTACGTAAGGACATTGTCAGCCCTATACACAAACTTATATTATTCGCCTGTTACCAATTGCAAAGATTCTACTTGTGTGATCTTAGGGAGGCGATCGGAACACTGATGGAGTTGTCCGTGTGAATGAAGATGGTCCTTACAAACCAAACCAATTCTACATTTATAGTCATGTAGGCCGTGCAGTTTTCCCTTCTTTGTTTAAAGTATGAACATTCCATTCTGTTGCCTATTCTGGAGATTTTCCTAGCAGAAAAAAAGTTGAGTAAGCAACACAGACTCTACCTCTGTTGCTATATTTCTGCCAGCCTTTTTTTCTTGTGGCTCGTAAGACAAATTGTTTGGCGTGGTAGACAGCCACTTTAGCGATAGAAAAAAAAATTCGTTTAAGGGTTTAATCATCTGTTGATAGAAAAAAACACAAAGAAGTTCATGGGGACAGAGATAAAAAAAAATGATGCAAAGACCTTGAGTTGGCGGCACAAGATAGGGCGTGACAAGAATTTGTTGACAGCATATGCTCCCCATGAAACTAAAAGGGATTGAATGAATGAAAGTACAGATATTGAGAAATAATGCACCAAAGATCATATATATCTACTTCATAAAGTTGCAAACATAATGTTAGGCTACGAACTTTCAGAATCCGTAGCAAACGCTGCTCGGCAAGAAGCTTGATGATGACTACACAAGTATACAAGAGTGTGTTTGTCTCTTCAAAAATTGTAGATGTGGTTTGGTAAACCGCTCTTGTCGTTTTTAATTAATAAATTTTATTTATGTATGCATGTAAGTTCTGATCTGCTAGCCGCCTTCAGCCATAACTGACTGTGGGATTTGATGAGCCCTTGAGGTGATAGCCATCAGCTGCCCTTTTTTTTTAACTGCTGTTCCGTTCGTCGTGTTCTTTCATCTTCTGCTTGTTGTAGTAGCTTCTTTTAACCCAATCTGAGGTGGCGTAGTAAGTTGCATCGTCACTTGGTGGGATCGACAGTTTCATCCTCCCAGGTTGCGGTATTATGTCCAGTTTCTTTATGACTCTCTTGCACACATATGTGAACCTCAGCTGCGGTCACCCAGCGACCGCATTTAAATTAAATTTCACTTTCTTTTCTCAACTGTTTTCGTCCGTTTTTCCAAGGCAAAGGCCTTACTGTCGATACGTTTGCCTCTTCTTTGTCCCCTGCCTACTAAGACGTAAAGTACAAATTGCCATTTATCTTATTTAATTCAGACTACCATGGCGTTATTGTTATCGGCATCACTGCACTCCGGCCAAACCTATAGGTGTTCAGTCTCCCTCAGCAAATATCTAGGGGTATGAATGCTAATTGCCATTAATTGACCTTCATACCTCTTCCTTATACTTATCCATACATTACACGCCTTTGATTTATTTCACCATTTTGCGCTATCTTTCGGAACTCTCATGGTCTCGTTAGAATTAATATTAGACAAACATAAAGGTATGTTTTCAGGCACTCGTAAGAAATAAAGAAGTAGAACACTTGGACAACAGAAAAACAACAGACGTGAGTGGCTTACCCAGGGTTCGAACCCCGTACCTTCCGTACGACAACTCCGCCTAGCTATACAAGCGAATCACACTGACCCCACGGCCAGCTAGGCATCCCCAAAAAAGTTGTCGTACGGAAGGTACGGGGTTCGAACCCTGGGTAAGCCACTCACGTCTGTTGTTTTTCTGTTGTCCAAGTGTTCTACTTCTTTATTTCTTACGAGTGCCTGAAAACATACCTTTATGTTTGTCTAATATTAATTTACTGTTTACAGGCCTCGGGTTTCCCTTCCTTATGTGTTATTAATGGTCTCGTTAGAATCTCGGTAAACACACCTGGTCACGTTCGACAAGTATCGTTTACGTTGGGGAAAGCCAGGCTTGCCCTTTGAATGAATTCGTTTAATGCCTAATCCGCTATTGTCACCATCTTGGGACACAATAGCACGTCGCCACAAAAGACTCGTGAAACGCACAGGAATGTTTATTGCCAGATAGTACACTGGGAGAGTGACATGTTGATTATCTAGCGAGAAAATAATGAACCAGGAGATTAAAGAATCCGCCGTACGACAAAGAGATTACAGGATAGCACGCACAGCAGAGAATGACACAAGAAAGCTTTGTGATTTCTGCATTAGGCGACCAATCCTAAACCACGGTTGGTCTAGCAAAACAAACGTGCAGCAGGTTATTTAAGAGTTGGTTGCGATAGCCCACCCACGTTTAGCCAGTGGCATGCAATGAAAGGACACGAGAGTATGCCAATGATACAGGGCAAGAGGGACGGCTAGGTATTGGATTAGAGGGCAGAGTCATACGACAAGGGCCTCGACATCTGACAATAGCAATCCGAAATATAACGAGACGTTTGTCAGTAACGAAGTTTGCAGCTTACGCCGAGCAAGAGTTTTCCTTATCGCATAGCCTATGTACAGTTTGTTCTAATATTTCATTCTTGTGTGTATATTTGATTCATATTTATGAAGTTTAATAGTATAGTGTTCTTGAGGAATTTGCGAAGAGAAAAGGATGTTAGTAAATCATTTAATATTTATTAATACTGTTTCTGGTTCATTAGATAAAATTTTGTTCCACTTAGCGACATAGCTAATTGTGCGAAAGACTGTTTTCTTTTATATTCATAAATGATTAATCAGAACAGAGATTTTTCTTGAAGGGTAATATGAAGTAATTCAAAGTTATATACTTGTGACAGCATTGTCCATGCTCTTTTCCTAGCATTCATGTTTATTGCCGCCATTATTGCGCCACGTCTCATTTTCCGTACCTAATTATTGCTTATTCCCTCAATTTTTGTCATGTCAGGACTCCATATTATCATTGATAATAGTTCATTGATAATGAGATAATCCTTTCCGGACAGATAGGCCGGAAAAGAATTATACATCTTGAAGGAGACTACGTGAGATAGATTATGAAGTCGTGAGTGTAAAACATGATCCATAATAGACGGAAGCTAGCATACCATATATGACGACTTGTAAATAACACATTTATTTTGCGGTTACTACGTAGGAATTTTTCGTGAGCGAAGCAGAAATATACGCATCTCGCATGTGATTGGTTTGGCATTTGAGATGTAAAAATACAACATTTCCGACCGTAGCTTTGTCATAAAGTAGCAATCTGGATGTGGGCTGAATGTTGCCTTATAACTTAGCGCCTTGTGAGTTTACCTCACTGTGATATTCAACTCATCAAGAAGACAGGCAGACAAGCCAGAGTAAGGAATAGGTTCATGATTCCATTTTAAAGGACTGGACAACGTGTTTAAGCATTTTGTGAATATACACAACGCCAACTCTACCTTTATTAATACGGAAAGCCCAGAATCCTAGAAACAGGAACACTAAGTCACAGTGGGAGTCTATTGTAAAGTAACACCTCAGACAACGTGTAAGATATACCTTAATGAAGCTGCCTTAACTATTTCTCTGAGCCAAAAGTCGGTATTACCAAAAGATATTATATGGGTAAGTTATACATTTCATTATTCTATATTTTGCATTTATTAACAAGTGAAAATTGCTAGTTGATGTCCAAGTAATACGAGGCCGGCAACTCAGCATATAGAATGATGTTTTCATGAACCACCACTGCAAGAGATGGTGACTGCTTTATGCGGGTGTCTCATAGAGAACCAAAAGCAGAGGTACCCCAAGTTCCAGATGGAGCAGGGAGTGGTTGATGATAGAACTTATGTACATAATTCTTATATTAACTATTTTCAACCAGTTTATAAATAAATGTACATATGTTCAATATAAATGCAATGGATGTTTTCCGCTCACGGGGATTAATATAAATGCTCAGAGAGGGTAATGTTTTGAGGCAGATGGGATGGTGGAATGACAAGGAAGGGGGGGGGGACCACCTGATTGTGTGCAAAAAACCCAGTACTCAGGAGAATATTTGTTTCTCTCTTATTTTATGACACGTGTCGCTAGTACAAATTACTGGTGCTATCTGTGGAACACGTGAGTCATATAAGTGACCTACAGTGAAAGCAAGACACCTATAGCAAACGGGTCTTAACAGACGCTGGGTCATCTTTGCAATTACCCCACGAAAATACGAGAGACGCGTTACAGCCACCAGACCTGGCCAGTAAAGAGAGTGAATCAGTCCATAACCTGCAAAGAACAAGAATCGGCTGGAGCAGAAACCAACTGACAACTTACTGGCAGATAAGTATCCATTTACAGCTGCCAAGTGTACTCTCTATTTAAAAAAACTTTTCAAATCGGACCATCACATGTGAGGAAATTTTAAAGAATCTATCTAAATTCACTCACCCTTAATTATTTTATATTTGTTAACGATAATTAATTATTAAATTTGTTATCTGTACAAATACTACTTTATAGTTGATTTAGTTATTTTAAATGAACTGCACCCGTATGTCTCAGTCATTTTGAATACTTATAATAGACATATTTAAGTAATATTTTACTGAGTTAAATCAGTTGCGGCTCATCAGAACGAGCAGAATGCTAACTCAAAAAAGGTCAGGAAAGAAAAAGCGTTTACATCACCTGGATCCTATCAGCCGGTGTACTTGATTTCTTTAAATTCCTGTGAGAAACACTAGATTGAAGCACCATTCTTTGATTCACATCTCTGCCAAGAGTAATCTTGAGCGAAATGTAGACACCTTTGAAGACCCTCAGTAGATACTCTGAATTGTGGCCAATGTTAGACTATCAATGCAGAGCAAGGGGAGTAAATCCCGTGATAATTCTTCACCTTTATCTAGATTGTTAAAACATCATTACAGACTTACATGTGTATACACATTCATGCGCAATACAGTTAACAGTTATCATGTTGCTCCTCATGTCATACATCATTATCAGAGAATTAAAAACAGAGAGATCAGAAGTGAGGAAAAAGATAAATGAAAGTCAACCCTTAATATTATTATTGTGAAAACTTATGAAGTCACAGTGTATGTCTTCAGTACAGCAGACGTCTGAGTCTACACATTACGTTTGTGGCGTCTAACGGGAAAGAAGATAGCAAAGCTAACCTCTGGAAAGCAGAATTCAAGAGATAGGACATTCTACACTTCCTAAGTTACGAGGAAGATTGCTACGCCTGCGTTTGTAAACGGTAGTGCGGCAGCATTGTATTCACTTGTTTATCAAGTGCTTACAAACAAGTTGATTCTATACACATTCACACCAACATATATAAAGTTCAGCTTACTCAGCAGCTTACCACCTGAGTCAAGTTAAAGCACACACAAGTTCATTCTCATATATATATATATATATATCAAGGTGTATTAACTCAAAACCGTTTTCCATAAATCAAGAATTCCCTGAAACAAAGAGTATAAGCTCACAGGTTGATCAAACTACTTACCAAGATTTTTAGTCACAAGTTCATTCTCCATTATATCAAGCTAAAATAACCAAGTTCAGAGACTAACTGCGTCTTTTCATGCAATGAATTCATCTACTTTCATCGCATATCGAACGACGTAAATTCACTCAGACCAGCTTAATTGCACGAAACTCCTTTATGACCAATGCCTTTCCAAGATCGGACAGAGACATTTTCCTGAGACAACGGTCACCGGTTTGTCAACACTAGGAGACTTCCAAACGGGGAAGGACAATACATCTTCCAAGTTCTACTTCCTACAAAGGTTTTCATTAGTACGTCACCGTCTTGGAGATGACCCATATGACATACCATACACCTACGTTGGACTGTCTATGCATACCTGTGTTTAATCATACAGTGGAGGAAAGTGGAGAGACACATAGACAGTGCAGATTGGACATCATTGTAGTAACACTTAATTTATCACAGCACCATTTCACTATTCACATAGGTTCTAACTCATATTTAATTACATTATTTACAGAATGCCCGTCGCCAAAAGGAAGCAAAATTTTATTTAAAAAAAAAATTCAGATCGGAAGAGCCTAATAGGGACTCAATCTTGGGTACAATTTGGCTGAAGGTGGGCGCTGAACACCCCCGCCCCCACTTCCACTGTCAGAGATTTTATTTTAAATACGCCATTGGCAATATGTTTAATAATGTTTGTAATTCCTGTATTGCAAACTGTATATTACTTGCTTTTTTAAAACTTTCCTCCCCCCACAACATCCTCCCTCCATGGGCTGTAAGAGCAGGAAATGCGACGTAGATTTTCAATTTGTTGTTCTTTCATATCGCTACAAAATCAAGGGCATTGGTTCTCGCCTGTAACAATCCAACAGCACGGTGTGGCATTTGACATTGTAAACCGAGACATACATTACAGACATCGATGTTAAGTGACAACAATGAACCTCTGGCTTATATAAAACAGACATCGATGTTTAGTCACAACAATGAATCACTTGTTTATATGACACAGACATCGTGTTAAGTTACAAGAATGATCCACTGGCTTACATGAAACAGACAGTTATGTTAAGTCACAACAATGAACCACTGGCTTATATAAAACAGACATCGATATTAAGTGACAACAGTGAACCACTGGCTTACATGCCACAGACATCGAAGTTAAGTCACAACAATTAACCACTGGCTTACATAAACAGACATTGATGTTAAGTCACACCAATGAACCATTGGCTTACAAGAAACAGACATCGATGTTAAGTCACAACAGTGAACCACTCGTTTACATAAAAGAGACATCGATGTTAAGTCACAACAATGAACCACTGGCGTGCATGAATCACACATTGATGTTAAGTCACAACAATGAACCACTTGATTACACGAATCAGACATTAATGTTAAGTCACAACAATGAACCACTGGCTTACGTGAATCAGACATTGATGTTAAGTCACAACAATGAAGCACTGGCTTATATAAAACAGACTTCGATGTTAAGTCCATAACAATGAACAACTGGCTTACATTGTGGTGGATGTTGATGTTATGAATTGTTGTTAGGTATTATTATTGTAATAAATGAGATTAGCTATGAAGGTCCCTGAATTTACCCAATATTATTGTGAACTTTTCAGGGTACCTTTCCGCTACCACCCCTTTTATCTCATTCAAAATGTATTTATATTATTATATTAAATGACTTCGTGTAGTGTCTAGGGTTATGAAGATAGAGTGTAATGTACAATAATCAACAAACATACAAACAAATAGTTTATTATTCACAACAGCACACAGTACTACCACAATAACATACAAACGACACTTTAAAAGGCTATCTTATTTAAGACTGTGGTTGAAATTTGTGTAAATATAATTTTTACAATTTATTATCCTGATTCAAATTTATTTTGAACCAGGACTGACAATCAAAAGTGAAATCAAAAGAATCATTTACATCAGTCAAATAGCACAGTAGATCTTCTGTCCATACATAAAAATATTATTCTAATATACGTCTGTAGTTGTATTATCCTACTTAAAGTAATACTGGTAGTACCCCTAGGTTGTTGTTTAAAATCACACCCTTTTAGTTATGTTTGCTTTCGTTTGTCTCTTGTGGGACTATTAATTATTTGTCCCAGTTTTATTCACTGTCACTTTATATTCCTTTTTAAAGTTCTGTTAGTTGAGCTGTCAGGTGCCGGACAAGAACTTATCTTGGCAGTAGAATACAGGTAGAACGTTTCCTCTGCTCGCTTGACAATCTGTTCCCTGTTTGATAGGCAATGGCCACTAGCATGGGCTCGCAGTATACAGACAGAGTCCTGAATCAATCAGTTTTCAAGCGTTTGGTACCACATTGACGTCAGTACCCAGGACCTCTGAAATGTGAAGGTTATGCATCCTTCTTAATACCTAGCATACACTAATAGTCCACATTCTAGGACAGGTACATTACAAACAAACAAAAGGGTCATATCCTTATACCAACCTATGCCACCATTATCTTTTGATGTGACAATGTACACCAGTATTCCTCTCCCCTAATAGTTACAACGCCACTGCAATTCCAGCTGTAATCTTTTCCATATAATAGGATAGGTGTTATGCTCCTTTATGACAATCATACATATTCTTGTAGTTTTACACCTCTCTGACAGTCTATCACATGGTGGATCAATCTCTAGGCTTTGCCTTATGGTCGCTATAGACCCACTCACGTACAGACATATATTATTATTTCACATTCAATTTTTATATAAAATACATGTTAATAAATGTCAATCATACCACAATTTTCAATGAAATACACAGTGACGACGACTGACACAGTTTCGATCTGTTTTATTGTCCAGGCTGCCTAGAAATTGTATTTGAAAGCACAGCCTGATCTCATCAATCGCTGGTAGAATTTTTCAAGAAATGGCGTCCCCCCTAACGCTTGTTCTGACAATATCAACTCAGTTGGCCAATCACTCTTAATATTACAGTGTAAACAGTCTTTCAAAAAATATCATTCAAACCTTTCTACGTTACTAGGCTATTTATGTTTATTCAAAGGTCAGCCAATAATATGTCGTCTCACTTCAAATTCCACCCGATCGGATTCACTGTACTATCTTAGCCTATCTGTCACCTACTTTTTTCCCCAAAAATATGCGATCCAATCTAAGCAGATATGACCTGACCTGACAGTATCTCTGATCTCTATGTATTGTTTTATCAATATTTGATTAGTTAAGGGACTATTTAGATAACTAACAACATATTCTTGGTCAGCAAGTCTTCAGGTACACGAATATACGATTTTCAAGGAGCTATGTGGTTTGGTTCAAAATTCTATCTTTTTTTCTATGTTAGTTGTTTATTTTTAAACTACCTCTCGTTCACTCTTTTTCCATGTACTTTCAAGCTAAATACGAGAGCTTAGGTCATTCACAATAAGAGCTAAACGTGTTTCCATGACCGTAGTGTATACATTTCTAACTTTTTCATCGTATTGGGGAACCCCTAAGGCAAAGCTTGCCACTGTGCTGTGGTTGGCTTTTAGTTTGAAATCAATGCGAAACGAATTAGCATTTTCATCTATCCTTGCCCCTCGTCGTTCCACAATGCATTTTAGGCAAATATTTCTTAGAACTAGGAAAAGTGGTTCGTTTATGTCAAGGACGAATTTGAAAAATTGGGTACCGTTTTGTTCGGCTATTCGTTAGCAAATAATAATCTGAAGGCGTAGGCGACACCAACCGTTCTAGCAGAAATTGTTTAGTAATATCCTATCTTTGCCTTTAAGCCCTATACTGTTATATTCTAATTTAGATATTGTATTTAGAAATTCACTACATACATAAAACAGACATTGATGTTAAGTCACAACAATGATCCAATGGCTTACATGAATCAGACATTGATGTTAAGTCACAACAATGAACCACTGGCATACATTAATCACACATTGATGCTAAGTCACAACAATGAACCACTGGCTTAAATAAAACAGACATAGATGTTAAGTCACAACAATGAACCACTAGCTCATATAAAAATGTTATAAACAATGGTCCAATGGCTTACATGAATCAGACATTGATGTTAAGTCACAACAATGAACCACTGGCTTATATAAAACATACATCGATGTTAAGTCAAAACAATGAACCACTGGCTTGCATAAAACAGGCATCGATGTTAAGTCACAACAATGAACAACTGGCTTACATAAAACAGACATTAATGTTAAGCCACAACAATGATCCTCTGGCATACACGAATCAGACATTGATGTTATGTCACAACAATGAACCACTGGCTTACATGAATCAGACATTGATGTTAAGTCACAACAATGAACCACTGGCTCATATAAAACAGACATCGATGTTAAGTCACAACAATGAACCACTGGCTTACATAAAATAGATATCGATGTTAAGTCACAACAATGAACATCTGGCTTACATAAAATAGACATTGATATTAAATCACAACAATGAAACAATGGCTTACATGAATTAGACATTGATGTAAGTCACAACAATGAACCACTGGCTTACATTAATCACACGTTGATGCTAAGTCACAACAATGAACCACTGGCTTAAATAAAACAGACATAGATGTTAAGTCACATCAGAACAATGAACCACTAGCTCATATAAAAATGTTATGAGCAATGATCCAATGGCTTACATGAATCAGACATTGATGTTAATTCACAACACTGAACCGTTAGCTTACATTAATCACACATTGATTCTAAGTCACAACAATGAACCACTGGCTTAAATAAAACAGACATTGATGTTAAGTCACAATAATGAACCATTGGCTTACATGAATCACACATTGATGTTAAGTCACAACAATGAACCTCTGGCTTATATAAAACAGACATCGATGTTAAGTCACAACAATGAGTGATAAAGTCTTCTTTTGGTCACCACGTTAATAAAGCTGGTATTGGTGTAAATGGTCAACTCTAAACCGGCACAGTGTTGGGCATACAGGTCACCTTGTCCAAAAACGTAATGAGGCCCCGACAAGGATGTAATGTTGACTATGAGTGTTAATGTGAGTGTCAATACGCGAATGCATGGATTGTTCTGAAGAGTTGACTAGAAGATCAAACACTCACTCACACGTAGCTAGAAGTTAATGATGCAGACTACTGTGGTCGTTTCATACTGTTTAATTGGACGTACACACTTGGACAGTACGGGTATAGTTACAGGAAAACAGGTCGACATATATCATCATACGGTTGATCAATGGTCTACAATCTTAAGTTGGCATTCCTGTTGAAGAACATTACAATGGAACGTCCGTAGACAAGCACTTAGATTTCCACTGTTTATAAATATAACCATCAGGCCTTACTGACCGATCACGTCAGTTAATAAATAATGTTCAAGCATGACTCCTAGACAGAACCTCTTTTCTAGCGAAGATTCCTTTAGGTAAAGTTCAGCAAATATTTCTGGAGACAATGTTAACCCACCAGTATTGGGTTTTCTTTATAACTGTGATCTCTTAATCATCACCTGATAATAAGGGGCATCCCTGTTCTCTGATCGATGATCGACAAAAAAAAAGGATCCAAAATGGCTTCTGGTTCCAGTGAGCATTACTCACTATACAGATGCATAGTACAGCTTCAATAAAGGCTTTGTTCATGAACACAAATGTTTCTACAAGAATCAGCATATTCTTTCATCATAACTGCTGCATACAATCATATTCAGTGCTGCTAGGTAACATGTCATCCCGACATATTGATATAGATAATCATCATGTAGACGTCTGCCCATCTAAGCCTAGCAAGGAAAAGTTCAGCAAAAAGTTCTTTTACCTGGGCATGGGAAATACACTAGCAGAACACATACGCCCTCTCCTGGCGTTACAGGATAAACACTGGGGAACTCATAGATTTAATAATCATATCAGAAACTATCTTCTTCCCCATAATAGATCACAGAATCAACAAACTTCGGACTGGTCTCCGTCATTGCATTCACCAGGCTCCATCATCACGGAAAACCCTTTTTCGTATCCGCATGCGCAGAAACTCCCTGACCCCAAAGTACAGTACAAGGAAAAATAGTCCCACTTAGACATACAAAGATATCACGATATAAGACCGAATCGTCTTAAATAGACAAGGAGTAAACATAGACTCGGACCGTAAACATTCCTGCATAAACCTAAGCAAGAACAATCTGTTTCTGGCCCAACAAGGAACAGACCAACAAAATCTGGATTCATACGCCAAGTTATATATTCAGGGGAGATAACCCATATAACAAAAGTATCAATCAATCATGGGTGATATATCTTTGGCCAGGAAAGCATCCTGATTTTAAAAACAAATACTTTCCCTCAGACAAATAAATATTATAATAACTGCATACATTGCCACCAGTAATCTGTTGGTAACAATGAGCCATTGGCTAACATGAATCACACATCGATGTTAAATCACAACAATGAACCATTGGCTTACATGAATCACACATCGATGTTAAGTCACAACAATGAACATCTGGCTCACATAAAACAGACATTGATATCTGAGTCAAACATAGTTCACTAATTTGTTTGCGTAACTTGTGTGTTTGCTTAACTTGTGTGTTTGCTGCGGAAACAAACAGGGCTTGTGGGAAAAAGTTTTAAAAACAATAAGGGTAGCATATAGATAATCTCATAACAGAAACTGCCGTAGGTTAGCGACGTGACGTCATTATACTAGGTCTAGCTTCCACGCTGCCTTTGCCTTCCCTAATTCATAAGCAGAGTCAGGTACCTATTGTCAGCTAAATAGACTGGAGTGTAACGCTACGAGGTTTCATTTCTTGAACCCGAAAACTGCAACGCGAGGGGAAAGAGCTCTAACCTCTTAGCCAGTCGGATGCTCGATAAGGAAAAGCTAGGAAAATAACGTAAGGTCCTGTAGAACCTCGATAATCCGAACTAATTTGGGATCGGAGGGTAGTTAGAATGTCTGATTGGTATCAAAAATGCTATTCTTTAGACTAAAAGAAGAGTTAGTACTGTACTTACATAAGAAAAAAAAAACACACACACACTGAGTTGTACTTAACGTATTTTTATTATTCATTGGTAACAGAACAAGTGGACATTTTTATTTACTAGCATAATAAGAAAAGGGAGCCGCGGTAACACTGTGGTTAGTGCACTGGCTTCCTAGCTCGGTGGTCCATGGTTCGATCCCCAGTTGAGGTGGGTATTTTTGGACCGCAAAGGGCTCTGGGGTTGACCCAGCCTCAGAGACTGTGTACAAGAGGAACTCTAGGAACGTTAAGGCGGCCGGCGTAATGCTGACCAGATCACCCCGCGTGTGCCGATGGTCGAGAAAATATTGGCCTAACACCATATTCCCAATATGCCTCAATGGGCGTGTAATGGGATCCTTTACCTTTTACGAATATATAGTAAAAAAGGACAAGAATTATATATATATATATAATGTCTGAGCAGTAGAGGGAAAGGGGGGCTCTAATGAGACACAGAAAGAGTAGAACTATTGCACGGTCATGCATGTCGTACAAGGCCACTAATATTAGGTTATAAATGAGGCTGGCAACCTCCTCATGTAACACAAACTACTACAGAAACCACCGCTACAACAGCAAGTGAAGGCTTGTTGGAGGGTTCTTGCAAGGAGGCCAGCTGTGGACTGTGGTGGCTTCGTGATCCATAAGAAGCGAAAAGGAAAATATTGATCGTGTGTATATGAGTAAGAACAAACAAAAGTTTTGGACTGCACATTTTCATTTTAAAATGCACTAAAAAGTAGCTTTACAGGGCACCAGAGGTTCTTTCAAAGTGAAATAGCGTAAAATGTACCATGACAGAGGGTCGTGTGCAACATGTCAGCTCCCTGGGTCGTCTGAAACCAAATCAACCAAGGGCTCAAATATTTGAAACATCCAAACAACGCAAATATCAAATGAATAGTGACATTTTAAAGTCATCTCACAGTTATCACATGCAGTCGGGCCTTAGTAATTGCGGTGCCCGATTTGGATAGTTGTGATGGAGCCCTCTGGATTAAAGATTATAGTTCTGTTGTAACACGTTTTATGTCAAAATATAGCATTGTTTGTGCCTTTACCTTTTACAAATTCACACTGTTCATCACTGATTTATGGTTTAATTGTATTTCTCACTCTTCTCATGATAATTCGTAATAACATTTTGATCACATGACTCATAAGATTAATTGGGCGATGTTGTTCACATTCCATGGTTACAGGTTTCTTTGGCAAAGCTATGAATATGGATGTTAGCAGACCATCATCTATTTGACCACTGTTGTAGATGTCATTTAAGAGTTTTGTTATAACTTCTACTCCAAATTCTCCCAAAGCTTCCATTTCCTTTACTGTTACATTAGTAGTATACAATGCGCAAAACGGTTAGTATTCAGGCGGCGGCGCATGACTTTTATATAGCAAAATACTCGATCGATTTCAGGCGGCGGCGTTTCAGGCGGCGGCGCATGACTTTTATATAGCGATATATTTTAGCGGCGGGGCTTCCTCTGACGATCAGACGTATGACTTTTTATATAGTAATATATTAGTTCGATAATGGCGGGTGTGTTTGTTTATACATGTATACAATATATATAAAAAATATAAAAAATCGATAATGACGGAAAATTTAAAAATCGATAATGTTGGGTTACTAAGAGGTTTTTTGAAGTGCCTTTTTTGTGTTTGCGTGGGTGACGATGTATGTTGTAGGGGTAGCTGGCGGGGTGGGTTAGGGTGGATTTTTGTGTGAAGTATTGTGTTGGTAGTGTATTGATGTGTTTGTTTATACAAAATACTTAGACAATGTATATAAAAAATATAAAAAATCGATAATGTTGGGTTACTAAGAGGGTTTTTGAAGTGCCTTTTGGTGCTGGCGTGGGTGACGATGTAGCTGGCGGGTTGGGTTAGGGTGGATTTTGTGTGTGATGTATTGTACCGGTAGAGTGTTTGGTTGTAGGTGTCTTAATTGTGTGTTTTAGTTTGAGGGGCTGTTGAATCGTGGGGTGTGTTGGAGTATGGGTTTTTGTGTGCGTGTATTTTAATTGTTGTATATACAATATATATATGGGAGTGAAGTGTTAGAGTCCTGTACTAGGTCTACCATCGAAGGTGCGTCACGGTATTGTTGTGTATTGTTTTTTTTTATATATAGACATATTTTACAACAGTGTCGTGGAATATTCTAATCCACATATATAAATTATTAGGTAAATATGAAGCCTAACAAATAAAATTAATAAAGAAAAGAGCAATGGTAAAATAACAGTGCTGTCACAAAGAAGGTACTCGAAATCCCCCTTGTTTTCTGCTTCGTCTGCAAATTGTAACGCTTTCACGTTGATAGTAAAAGCCTACTATATTATTACCCTCCTTCTTCAATGAAACGTGTGCTGTATTTCTTGGAAAAACATTGAGAGGCAGACTGCGTAATGACCTAAATTAATCCTAACATTAATTATATTACGTTACCAAAACGAACGAACAGATGGACTCAAATAGAAAGAGAGAGGGGCGAATAAAATCAGGAACGCATGCAAAATTAAACACGCGTCGCGCGATACACAATTACTACTATCACGCGTGTTAGGCTACAAGCACTAACTTTTTCGGACGGACAGTGATAAATTCACTACCCTTCCCAGAGTTAAGTTTTAAAATCACAAAAAACGCTTATTAGGAAAGATAACATTATATGGGTTTACGTTTGAAAACATTACAGTACCCAGACAGCACATCTTCGAAACAGGAGGTAGAAGGAATTGCATATTTTGAACGCAGCCACGTAGCTCTTTTAAATTTGGATATTTGGGTTCCTTAGGGCTTGCTGACAAAGAATATGTAAAACGTTACACAAATAGTCCAGGAATTAATAAATTATAACCAAAATAAAATAGTGGGGATGCCTGACAACATAAAATCATTTCTGCTCATAAAATTTTTTTATAACGTGTTTGAAAAAACCTTACGTTACAGAAATAGCCTACCATGTAAACTCCAAATTGATTGGAGCGCAACAAATGAAAGACTAACCACGATTGGTCGGGCTATAAATACTATCTTTCGTTGTTAGGGGAGACGTGGAAAGGTAACATTTTTTCAAACACTTGTCGAAACGTGGCCTCATTGGCTAGACTCGCTGATATACTCACTTAGGAGCGTTAGTTCGAGACCACTAGTGCAAATAAGCTTGATAAAGCAACAGTGCGTTGAAGCCAGCTCATATTTTTGCTAAATAAAAGCCTGGAACATAAGCAGATGGGAATTTGTGCCAGAAATTGTGCCAGAATTCATTGCTAATCAACGTATCTGTGTTTGTTTCCATGAATTGTGGTAAGCTTAAACCATTCAGTATCTTGTAATGAAAATTGAATGTGAATTGTTAATTTATGCCTGTATATATGTGTAGTTCAGTAGCAAACAGGATGTAAAGCCTATAATGCTCCAGCCTGAACAGAAGGTGTCGGAGGAAAGTAAAACGGCATGGAATGGCCAAACAGTACACTGACACCTAGATTATTGATTAGACAGAAATAATGCTGGAAGTGCAGAGGCGTAGTAACCATTAAGGAGGTTAATGCTGGTATAAAGTATTTCAGATGAAGCTGACAGTTGGCCTAACGCTCTGAACTCAATGTTTGTGATGTGTTGTGATCAGTGTAAAAAGAGAGTATAAGTTAGTTATGAAGTAGAAGGTACATCCTTCTTGTTTTCAGGGACCGTGGTCTTGATGGTATTGAGCAGCACCTGGTTAGAGCTTTGCTGAATCCAGAGTCGGACAGCATACTCCTTGGTCCATCTAGCTATCAGTGAGGTGTCTCCAGAGCCCAGGAGAGAATTCGAGCAGAAGAGTCCTTTCCTGCCGCCATCACGCAAGATAAGCTGATGTGACCCGCTGAGCTCAACATTATGTACCCCGTCTTAAAATGACTTTGTAACATAAACTTAAGAGGGGAAGTAAATTGTGTTAATATCAAGAACTGAGAACATCTCCGATACTAGTTTCCTTAAGACAAACTATTGAAGTCATGATGACAAATACCAACAGAGCTTGAACAAAACAAAAACCAGTATTACCTCATTTTACTACTACACAACTGACACACATAGGATATTTGTAATAATATATGTCACTACAATATTCATATTAATACATTCTGTACATAACTTGTAATTAAAATTGATTGTGATTCCTGGTTCCTTTGTATTTGAATCAGGACACACATATTCATTCATAACAGCAATGAATACATATTGTTATTTGAAAAGTTATCAGTGACTCCGTTAAGATATTCTCATAGATTGTTATATGTATGTGAGTGTCACAGTGTTGTCAAGTGTAGTGGAATAAATTAAATTGTTTATCTGTCTGTTGTTGTGACTTACACTTCATCATACACATACCCTAGACACATAACGTAGTCATCACACTATTCCAGAATAATTCTGACTGAGATAGATATATATATGTGGCAGCAAGTAAGGTTATCTATAATACACTACTCTTAATAGATATAGATACCTTCACAGCTGATCTCAGTCAGTACACTAAGTCCCCTATAAAAATTTATAACATCCCACTTCACCACATATATTGGGGTCTCGCTCTTGGGATTTTGAATCTTTCCCTATTAAAAATATTGGGGGTAATTCACTTCAGGGAATATAAGAATTAAAAGGTATCCTTGGGTGGAATTAAATAAGGTTGAGCTCACGGTGCCTGTGTTGTCCATTATATATATTTAGAATTTGAATTGTTGGTTAGACATTGTAGAAATTTACCTGATAGACAATGGCGGACCTGGCCAAGTTTCGATCTGCTGCTGTTCAGACTGCAAAAGAGTTAGGATTAGATGGGCAAGTTATGGTTGCCTATGTCACCACGGAATGTGACAAATTTATTGAACGCGAAGAAAGAAGATTAGAAAAAGAGGCCGAAAGAAGGTTAGAGGCTGAAAGGGAAATTAAGAGGTTGCAGATTGAGGCTGAGGCTAAGAAATTGGAAGCAGAAAGAGAAGACAAACGATTAGCTGCAGAAAGGGAAGAGAGGAAATTAGCTGCAGAAAGGGAAGCAGAAGATAAAAGATTACAAAGGGAACATGAGTTACGACTAAGGGAGTTTGAGTTTCAAGGCCATGCTCCTGAAAATGGTGCCAGTCCCTTTGCCTCTGATGCTACGGTTACTCAAGGAGCCTCAACCTCAGCTATGAATTTTCATTTAGATCATTTTGTTGAGAAAGACGATGATATAGAGAGCTACCTAAATAGGTATGAACTATTAGCTACCACGTATGGGTTAGAGAGAGAAAGGTAGAGCTTAAAGTTATCTCAGGGACTTCGTGGGGCAGCTTATGAAGTTTTTGCAAAAATGAGCAGAGGTGATCAGGAAAATTATGACATGCTAAAGCAGGCTCTTTTGTTAAGATATGAAAAGAATGCAGAATTTTATAGGAAAAAATTTAGGAATGCTAAACTACTGTCAGGTGAAACCTATCACCAGTTCTCTGCACGAATAGAGACATACTTGGAGAAATGGACTTCTCTGGGGAAAACCCAAGATCTTAAGGAAATGGTCCTTATAGAGCAATTAAGAGAGTCCATGGCTCCAGACCTGAGAAAGTTTCTCATGGAACAAGGTGCAGAGAGGCTGGATGAGTTGCTAAATGTTGCTGAAAGGTATCAAGCAGCTCAAGCAGAGGTAACAGGTAATAAAAAGAAACAAGTGGATAACTTTAGGGCACCACAGAACTTTAATAAATTTGATCCTAAGGATCAAAATAAAGGTAAGCACCAATTTGATAGGCCACGGTATGAAAATAAAAATAAATTCCCACAATTCGATGAAAGGAAATATGATGAAAGAAAATCTTTCAACCAAGGAAAAAGGTGGTGTAAAAATTGTCAGATAGACAATCATGACACTGACCGTTGCAGAAGGAAACCTGTGTATATGGCAACCCTTCAGGTCAGGTCGACCTCAAGACAGGAGGAGGATATTATGTTGGATACCACTCCAGAAGAGATGAGGAAGGCACAGGCTGGGGATAAAACACTCAAGCCTTGTTTCAGAAAATTGTCAACTTGTCATACAACTCCAGGCAAGGGAGATTTTTACATGAAAAACAAGTTGATGTATAGGAAGACTGGAGCTAGATCCAAAGGTCAAGGACAGCTGGTACTTCCTAAAAGATATAGGGCAGACTTAATAAGGAGCCTACATGTGAAACCAGATGGGGACCATGAGAAGATAGGTACCATCATTCAAAAGGTGGCTCACAATTATTATTGGCCCAAAGCAAGATGGGACATTGAGAATTTTGTAGAAAGGTGTAGCATAGCACATGAGGGAACACCCACAAGTGGGAACATGGATCAGGACCTGGACACGCCCCGGGGCAAAATTAGGCCTGATAATAAAAAGAGAAATAGATTTGATAAAGTGGACCAAATGGAATGGGAAGCCCCTTTTCACGGACAAGCTTCACTTAACTGTTTTACAATGGCCACTATGCGGAGAGTGCAAAAAGATGTCTTACCCCAGGATAAGCCGACAATCCCTCAATCGGACTTAAACAAACTGGAGGAAGAGGATGTAGAGAGGAAATCTCTCATCAAGAATTTTAAGTGGGGAGAAAGCCCCAAAAGAAAAATTGGTAGCGGTCGTTTTGTGAATGATAATTCTGGGAGGAAAAATCATCACTATAAAGCTTCGAGTGGAAGAGACCATACCGGTGCATGGACAAATAGGTCCACACAATTAAAGGTCCATATGTAGCTTTGTTAAGAACGTGGACTGATGAAAAGGCAGAGGAAAACATTACATCTTTCATACCAATATGTGAATGAGCTGACCACTCGGTTAAAAACTGGCTGGAAACTTGCCAATGAAAATTTGAAACAAGCCAGGAAGAAACATGCTGCCTATTATAACAGGAAGGCGAAAGACAGAAATTTGGCTGTGGGAGAGAAAGTACTGCTTCTTTTGCCCGGGAGTCAGAATAAGTTACAAATTGGATGGCAGGGTCCATATACAGTTCTAGAGAAGGTGTCTAGAACAAATTATAAGATAGATAAGAAGGGGAAAGAAAAAATCTATCATGTGAATCTCCTGAAGAAATATTTGGAAAGAGAACATCAGGAAGAGACACACTTGTTGACCTTGTCCATCGCCATGGAGATGAAAAAGGAACCACTTTCATCATTTGAATATCCATTACACCCCTGTGAGACAGCAGCACAGGTGAAAATCAGTACACATTTAACGAAAACTCAGAAAGAGAGAGTGCAACAGGTTCTAAATAATCATGCAGAGGTGTTAACAGACCGACCAGGGCATACAAACCTATTGGAATATGATATGAAACTAATAGACTCCACGCCTGTCTGTATGAAACCATATTCGATTCCGTTTGCTAAGGAGAAAGCTTTGAAGGAAGAGATAGACTATCTATTGAAGGAAGGAATTATTTCGCACAGTGAGTCTTCGTATAGTTCCGGTGTTGTACTCTTAAGGAAGCCCTCTGGAGAACATAGACTCTGTATAGATTACAGGAGACTGAATGCTATTACAGAAGGACAGGTGGATCCATTGCCGGATACAAATCAGCTGTTTTTGCCAGACTAAATAAAGCTAAATATTTCTCAAAAGTGGATCTGAGTAAAGGATACTATCAGATTCCAGTAAAGCCTGAGGTTAGACCATACCTAGCTTTTAGTACCTCAGAAGGACACTATGAGTTTAATAGATTGCCATTTGGATTGAAGAATGCGCCTAGTGTCTTCTCTAGAATGATGAGAAAATTATTGGATCCTCTGAATAATCCCTGTATAACAAATTTTATGGATGATATCCTTATAGCAACAGAAACATTTGAGGAACACATTGACTCTCTGAACATGCTGTTTGATCGACTTAGGGAGGCAAATTTAACAGCCCGACCAACCAAATGTTGCGTTGGATGTAAAGAATTGGAATTTTTGGGACACACAGTTTATCAGGGAAACATGACCCCTGACCCAAAGAATTTAGAGAAACTACAGAAAGCCCCCAGACCACAAACCAAGAAGGACGTGAGATCCTTTGTCTCATTATGTGGTTTCTACCAGAAGTATATCAAAAACTTTAATTCCATATGTGCACCGTTAACTGAATTGACACGTAAAGGACATCCAGATCGCATTACATGGACACCACAATGTGAAATGACTTACCAAGAATTGAAGGAAAAGCTCACAAGTAAACCCATTTTGAAATTACCTGACTTAAGTCAAGAATTCATAGTAAGGACGGATGCAAGTAATATTGGGTTAGGTGCAACTCTACTACAGAAATCAGATGCATTGGATGGGGAATTAAGCCCAGTGGCATATGCTAGCAGAAAGTTGAATAAAGCTGAAATCAACTACTCAACTAGCGAAAAAGAATGTCTTGCAGTAATATGGGCGATAAAGAAATTCAATATTTATCTATATGGGAAGGCATTTAAGTTGCAAACAGACCACAAACCTTTATCGTTTCTAGCACAGGCTAAGCATGAGAACTCTAGGTTACTCCGATGGTCTTTACTTTTGGCTCCATATAATTTTAGCATTGAGTATATATCTGGAAAAACCAATTTGGGAGCGGATTTTTTAAGCCGCCATCCGTGTGATGAGAATCACCGTAAACCCCAGAAATAATAATAAATTTCTCTATGTGTATATAGAATAAAGGACTGACATATAATGTCTGTTTTAAGAGGGGAGGTGTCGTGGAATATTCTAATCCACATATATAAATTATTAGGTAAATATGAAGCCTAACAAATAAAATTAATAAAGAAAAGAGCAATGGTAAAATAACAGTGCTGTCACAAAGAAGGTACTCGAAATCCCCCTTGTTTTCTGCTTCGTCTGCAAATTGTAACGCTTTCACGTTGATATAAAAGCTTACTGTATTATTACCCTCCTTCTTCAATGAAACGTGTGCTGCATTTCTAAGAAAAACATTGACGTACTGCGTAATGACCTAAATTAATCCTAACATTAATTATATTACGTTACCAAAACGAACGAACAGATGGACTCAAATAGAAAGAGAGAGGGGCGAATGAAAATCAGGAACGCATGCAAAATTAAACACGCGTCGCGCGATACACAATTACTACTATCACGCGTGTTAGGCTACAAGCACTAACTTTTTTCGGACGGACAGTGATAAATTCACTACCCTTCCCAGAGTTAGGTTTTAAAATCACAAAAAAACGCTTATTAGAAAAGATAACATTATATGGGTTTACGTTTGAAAACATTACAGTACCCAGACAGCACATCTTCGAAACAGGAGGTAGAAGGAATTGCATATTTTGAACGCAGCCACGTAGCTCTTTTAAATTTGGATATTTGGGTTCCTTAGGGCTTGCTGACAAAGAATATGTAAAACGTTACGCAAATAGTCCAGGAATTAATAAATTATAACCAAAATAAAATAGTGGGGATGCCTGACAACATAAAATCATTTCTGCTCATAAAATTTTTTTATAACGTGTTTGAAAAAACCTTACGTTACAGAAATAGCCTACCATGTAAACTCCAAATTGATTGGAGCGCAACAAATGAAAGACTAACCACGATTGGTCGGGCTATAAATACTATCTTTCGTTGTTAGGGGAGACGTGGAAAGGTAACATTTTTTCAAACACTTGTCGAAACGTGGCCTCATTGGCTAGACTCGCTGATATACTCACTTAGGAGCGTTAGTTCGAGACCACTAGTGCAAATAAGCTTGATAAAGCAACAGTGCGTTGAAGCCAGCTCATATTTTTGCTAAATAAAAGCCTGGAACATAAGCAGATGGGAATTTGTGCCAGAAATTGTGCCAGAATTCATTGCTAATCAACGTATCTGTGTTTGTTTCCATGAATTGTGGTAAGCTTAAACCATTCAGTATCTTGTAATGAAAATTGAATGTGAATTGTTAATTTATGCCTGTATATATGTGTAGTTCAGTAGCAAACAGGATGTAAAGCCTATAATGCTCCAGCCTGAACAGAAGGTGTCGGAGGAAAGTAAAACTGCATGGAATGGCCAAACAGTACACTGACACCTAGATTATTGATTAGACAGAAATAATGCTGGAAGTGCAGAGGCGTAGTAACCATTAAGGAGGTTAATGCTGGTATAAAGTATTTCAGATGAAGCTGACAGTTGGCCTAACGCTCTGAACTCAATGTTTGTGATGTGTTGTGATCAGTGTAAAAAGAGAGTATAAGTTAGTTATGAAGTAGAAGGTACATCCTTCTTGTTTTCAGGGACCGTGGTCTTGATGGTATTGAGCAGCACCTGGTTAGAGCTTTGCTGAATCCAGAGTCGGACAGCATACTCCTTGGTCCATCTAGCTATCAGTGAGGTGTCTCCAGAGCCCAGGGGAGAATTCGAGCAGAAGAGTCCTTTCCTGCCGCCATCACGCAAGATAAGCTGATGTGACCCGCTGAGCTCAACATTATGTACCCCGTCTTAAAATGACTTTGTAACATAAACTTAAGAGGGGAAGTAAATTGTGTTAATATCAAGAACTGAGAACATCTCCGATACTAGTTTCCTTAAGACAAACTATTGAAGTCATGATGACCAATACCAACAGAGCTTGAACAAAACAAAACCAGTATTACCTCATTTTACTACTACACAACTGACACACATAGGATATTTGTAATAATATATGTCACTACAATATTCATATTAATACATTCTGTACATAACTTGTAATTAAAATTGATTGTGATTCCTGGTTCCTTTGTATTTGAATCAGGACACACAGATTCATTCATAACAGCAATGAATACATATTGTTATTTGAAAAGTTATCAGTGACTCCGTTAAGATATTCTCATAGATTGTTATATGTATGTGAGTGTCACAGTGTTGTCAAGTGTAGTGGAATAAATTAAATTGTTTATCTGTCTGTTGTTGTGACTTACACTTCATCATACACATACCCTAGACACATAACGTAGTCATCACACTATTCCAGAATAATTCTGACTGAGATAGATATATATATGTGGCAGCAAGTAAGGTTATCTATAATACACTACTCTTAATAGATATAGATACCTTCACAGCTGATCTCAGTCAGTACACTAAGTCCCCTATAAAAATTTATAACATCCCACTTCACCACAAACAGTTATACGAACAGTTAGACGATAGACTTAGATAATAAGAAGACGATATATTTAGACATATATTTTACAACAGATATACGAACAATTAGACGATATATTTAGACAAACAATTAGACAACAGACGATATAGGTAACAAAAGAAGAATTTTAGTTAATATAGTTTTTATTTTATATTCATTAGTGTTTTTGTAGTATCAAACGTATATGGTAATATATAGTATTTTTTAACATAATACATTGTGCAGTAATTTTTTATCAAATCATATATGGGTATTATATTGGTAATTTTTTATCAAATCACAAATGAATGTACAATTGAAAAATAACATATATATAGGAAGGATGTATGTTCAAAATATACAATATTTACAATAAAAATATCACAGCTGCAGGCCAGACCTTGAGGGGAGTCGTCACGTCGTAAGAAATAGAGGTGTGTGTTGTATATACCTGTAGGTATCTGTGTGTACATAGGGGAAGACAGTTTAAATGTTGACGGGTGATGTGGTGACGTTGTCGGGGTGTACCTGTAGTTCGATGTAAAAGTAAGACAGGGCGTTGCGGTGTTGTACGTAGGTGTAGATGGAGGATTTGGGTGCTCTGAACCCGATATTTTTCCCGTCCTGTGCTTGTTGGGTATTGAGGACTTCTAAGAATGTATCTTTGTCTATTTTGTTGTGGTGTTTGTTCAAGCGATTGAGTGGTCTTGAATATGATATAGATAGAAGGATGTGGCCGGGATTGCTTCAACATAATATTTTGTATTGGGTCTGTTTAATTGTGCGTTTGTGATAATGTCGGTGTCTTGTAAGTTTGAGAGAAAAGATTTGAAATCTGTAAGATTTTTGACTAAGTGAGGTTGATCTAAGACGACCGCGTTATTATGTAAGGCATGAAATAAGCGTAATTGGTTTGTTTCTCTGTCTCTCAAAACTACGTGGTGACTGAAGTTAATCTTGAAGCGTTTTGTCTGTTGTGTAAAGACAGGAAGCAAAAGACTTTCCCATTCAATTCTTTGGCTATTATGGAAAAAAGTGAATGTGGACAAATATTTGTGGTTGTTTGTATGTGTCTTGATCGCACTTAAATTCTGTGTATATATTTCTTTAATGTCAGCTGGTAAGTCACCTAAACTGTCTTGGTCAGAGGACAAGCGAGTTTTTTTATTAGAGATTTGATGACTAGACATTGGTCGTTTCTTGGTCTGGCCTGTTTTTGATGGGTGAGATGGGGTGGGACTTGTTGAATAGGGGGCTCTTGGTAGTGTGGAAGTTGTTGTGGTGGTAGAGGCCGCCATAGATGCTGAGTCTGTTATGGCACCGGCTGGTGGTGTCTGTTGGTGCGCCGATCTTGAGTCTGTTGTTGTGACACCTGATGCTAGTGCGCGGTCATTATGGTGCGGTGGTATTGGTGGGTTCTGCGGTGTTGCTGCGGTGTCTGCTGCTGTTGAAGAGGTGTGTTGGTGTTTTCTGTGGATGCGTAGATTGTCAAGGCGGGTAAAGTTTTTATTGCAGACCTCACATACTAGTAGAGTCAGCGAGCGCCTTGTCTTGCTGTGTCGTAATAGGTCGGCGCGCCTCGTGAAGGTCGTCCCACATCTGCTACATATCAAATTGGTTTGTGCCACTGATGTGTCTGTTTGTGCTGAGCCGGACCCATGTTTATTCTCTATGTGACGTTTCAGCGTATCGGGTCTGGTAAATACTAAACCACAGAAAGCGCACTCATGATTGTGGCGGTCGTGTGCTGTGGCCATATGCCGAGTAAGATCATGACCTCGCTTGAAAACAGACTGGCAGCGTAAACAGGCATAGCCCCGTCGTTGAGTTGACTCCATCTGTGAAAGAACGAACAAAAAGACGTTAGGCACACATAAATAAAATTAAATACATGTAATGAGAGAGAGAGAGAGAGAGAGGCGAGAAAGAGAGAGAGAGAGAAAGAGAGAGAGAGGAAGAGAGAAAGAGAGAGAGAATAAACAGGTAAATAAAACACAGACTTATAGATAGGTATACACACGCCTACTCTTCCTTATAACCAGTCTTATTGTTTAGTCTGTTATCAAAGGAAATAATTTTGTTTAACATATCAGAATGGTCCACGCGCGCTGTGTCAGAAAGATATGGATTTAAAACTCAGCCCGTTCGCGAGACAGTACCGAGTTGACCTGTCCTTTTTTTAAAATAACGAAAATATAAGTATTTATTAAAGTGTATGTTAGTTTCAAACATGGTTATAGCAAGGTGACTTAATGTAATATGTTGATTGTATTATCTCTATCTTTTCCCGTGTGTAGTTCAGTATTGTTTAAAAAGCCAAAATACGCTATTTTCTAAACTATTATGTTGTCTAATTTTTACTGACTGGTTAGGTAGTTTGTAGTGACTCGGGTCCTTAGTTATTTTTAAAGTAATATGTTTGTAGTTACTATGAGAAGTTCTTTATAGAAGCAGCTTGTGAGTACAGAAATACGACTCGAGCGCATGTGTTGTGGAATCAAATCAATTTATCAATCTACCCAAACATCTTTGCGCTACATCCAAGCAAGTATTTGAAATAGACTATTAGTCTATACAAGTTTAGAGTGTTGTTATCAGAAAGTATTACAAGTTGTAAGTATCACGGATAATTTTTCAAAACCCAAATATAATTTGCTTTCGCACGACTTAACAATAGACGAGAAACGTAGATAAGGTTTAAACTAAGGAATTTTTCTCACTACTATACCCAGCACATAAAAAATAAGTCGGATAATTCTTAACTTAACTAAACCATACACACATGTACGGATTTAACAAACAACTATTATTAAAATACCTATTAGTCTAGACATATTAACTTTGAAACAACCTTTACCAACACTGGCTAGCGAAAAAGCGAATACACAGACATGTCTTTTAAATAGAAAACAGATATTTAATACAACACACGGATAAGGAATAATAAGTTAGTCTCGGAGTTAACATCTTAACAAAACACACAGATAAAAATAACAGAGATATTTATTTATATTTAACACCTTAACACAAAAACACGAAGACCGAAAACATAAACGAAAACAAACGAATACAACCAAAACAGATATTTTTAAACATAAAGATATTTATTGTATATATCCTAGCGAAAACAAACAGCTATATAAAAATATTTATTTTATATACATAAAGAAGTGCTATATATTTTAACTTCCTATTATTATTTTTATATTATTATAGGGAAAAACAGACGAATACACACATATACATATACCGAGTTTACATTTAGAACTTTGCATAGGGTTTTCTTTCAGTCTCTGAGTGTTAAGAAAATACGCCTAGGAAAAAAAAAATGAAAACACAAACACATACCCAGATATTTTTCCACAAAGTCTTAATACCCTTAAAAAGACACAGACATATATCTCTTAAAGGCCAGAGATATTTAACACAAAATACGAATAAAAACAGAATAACATACGTTTGGTGGTGAGCTGTTGCCTTTTCAGAAGTTTGATATGAGAAGGCTTTCACAACATTTTTTCAGAGACGTTCACCGGTCCAGGTCTGGTTAAAGAATGAGACATGTCTAAAACAATTCATGATTAAGACAATGACTTTCCAATAAAAGTAGTCCGAGCGTATGAATTTCGTGATGGAGCCAGATTGGTTGTTGTGTAGAGACACAGTTTCAGAAAATAGTTCGCGCGCAAGCGCTTCGGCATGGTTTGGTCGATAAAAACGTTATCATAACGTATGAACAGGAAAATCGACCCCGCCCTGGTTTGAAACCAGATCAATGACCCGCAAAAAAAAACATCACGCGTAAATTTCTGTTCACGTCACTCATACACAGTTATTATATTGTATGCTTCAAACAACAAACATGCTAAAAAACGTGAGAACCCCTGATGCCAACATGTATTGAGAATCGTGCTAGAAAATGTGAGAATCCCTGATACCACCATGTATTGAGAATCACTGTTCAAGAATTTGAGAATCACTGTGTTTAAAAAACATTTACAACAAATATAAGTGTCTGTTTGGTACATTTCTTTTTTAGTTATCAGATATTTTAAAGCTTGCTTTTTAAGCTATCATTTGTATCTTATTAAGTTCTGGATATATTTTTATATATATTCAACACCCATATTTTGAAACAATCTATATTTTTATATACAGAGGGACATTATCACATATTCTAGTGTTTCGAAAACATTTGTTAAAATGGTTGATCGCAAAATGTTTTGTCCCCTCAAACAGCTGATAGAGAGAGAGAGAGAGTTAGAGAGAAAGAAAGAGAGAGAAAGAGAAAAAGAGAGAGAGAGAAAGAAAGAAAGAAAGAGAGAAAGATAGAGGGAGAGAGAGAGAGAGAAAGAGAGAGAGAGAGAGAGAATGAGAATAAACATCTAAATAAAACACAGTCTTATTTCTTATACTATGTGAAAGAAATGCCCCGCGCGCGCGCTGTGTCAACAAAGATATCGATTAAAAAACCCAGTCTATGCGTGACCCAACATGTTTGCGAGACATGTGACGATTTTTCCCTGTCGTTTAAGAAATAAGCTTTATTAACGTGTTTGATCGTTTGTACCATACCAAAGCGTTTTTCTTTGTGTAGTTCGACAAATATGGTATGTTCTAAATATTATTTTTAATGTGATAAAAGTGTTTATTAATTTTTGCGTTATCAGATTCTGTCTTTTTATATTTGTTATGTTAACACAAATAAACCTCGCAAAAATAAAATGAACAAAATACTTGTCTAACAGTAGGTGACAAACATGACTAAGTTTTAAACTAAGGAAAATTATTAACCTATAGGACATAATCGGGTAAGTCTTATCAAAAAAATATACACACATGTCCGGATTTACCATAACACAGATAAAAATAACAATTTGGTATCTGAGTTAACATCTTAACAGATATTAACAGTTAGACTATTTTGAAACATCCTTTAACAACACTGGCTAGCGAAAAATCGAATACACAGACATGTCTTTTAAATAGAAAACAGATATTTTAAAAGTTATTTATGGTATCCTAACGAAAACACTTATATTTTTAAAGATATACATCCTAACACAAAATACGAATATACAAACAACTAAAACTTTTTATAATGTTATTAAATAGAAATAATTATTTTAACAACCTAACACAGAGTACCGAATACACACACACACACACACACACAGACACACACACACACACACACACACACACACAAACACACACACACACACACACACACAGTAGTAGTAGTATACAATGCGCAACTTAGGTAGTATTCTACCCCTCCATCTTGCCTTTCCACTGTCTTCTTTTTATCTCAAGTCCGCCATTTTGCCCCATATACCCCTCTTCTTGTTATCTCAAGTCCGCCATCTTCCCCCATATACCCCTCTTCTTGTTATCTCAAGTCCACCATCTTGCCCCATATACCCTCTTCTTGTTATCTCAAGTCCCCATTTTGCCCCATATACCCCTCTTCTTGTTATCTCAAGTCCGCCATCTTCCCCCATATACCCCTCTTCTTGTTATCTCAAGTCCACCATCTTGCCCCATATACCCTCTCCTTGTTATCTCAAGTCCGCCATCTTGCCCCTCCTCTTCTTGTTATCTCAAGTCCGCCATCTTGCCCCTCCTCTTCTTGTTATCTCAAGTCCGCCATCTTGCCACATTTTCCTTATATAAAAAACCTCTAAATATACCCCTCTTCTTGTTATCTCAAGTCCGCCATCTTGCCCCTCCTCTTCTTGTTATCTCAAGTCCGCCATCTTGCCCCATATAATTATCTCAAGTCCGCCATCTTGCCCCCCTCTTCTTGTTATCTCAAGTCCACCATCTTGCCCCATATACCCTCTTCTTGTTATCTCAAGTCCGCCATCTTGCCCCTCCTCTTCTTGTTATCTCAAGTCCGCCATTTTGCCACATTTTCCTTATATAAAAAAAACTCTAAATATACCTCTCTTCTTGTTATCCCAAGTCCGCCATCTTGCCCCTCCTCTTCTTGTTATCTTAAGTCCGCCATCTTTCCCCTCCTGTGTCTTCTTGTTATCTAAATATCTAACTATTATCTCTATATAAACATCATCTTCTTGTTATCTCAAGTCCGCCATCTTGCCCCATATAACCTCCCCTTGTTATCTCAAGTCCGCCATCTTGCTCCTCCATAGCTCCTGCATCTGCTCCTGCATCTGCTCCTGCATAGCTCCTGCAGAATAGTAACCGTTTTGCGCATTGTATACTACTACTTGAGCCCTTAGCAGTTATTTACTCAGGGAACAGATGTGAATACTTTGAGGTCTGTTTCGGCACGTTCCAGCATAAATCCAGTTATCGTTTATTTGTAATACACGCAGGTGTCTGGATGGTTTGTTGACGGGGAAAGACAGGCATTAGAGATAAGTTTTTCTTTGCGACCAACCATTTTAAACAAAAGTTTTACCAAAAAATAAAATAAAATAGAGTATCTAACAAAGTATTTTTTAAATAAAACTTAACAAAAAAGTGAGAAACATGTTAGAATGTTAAATATATGTCTGTTATTTCTCTGTTTAAATATCTGGCCGTTTGTTGTTCGCTAGGCGTATTTTTCTTAACAGACATTGTGAAGACATAACCTACACAAAGGTCTAAATGTGTGTGTGTGTGTGTGTGTGTGTGTGTGTGTGCGTGTGTGTGTGTGTGTGTGTGTGTGTATTCGGTACTCTGTGTTAGGTTGTTAAAATAATTATTTCTATTTAATAACATTATAAAAAGTTTTAGTTGTTTGTGTATTCGTATTTTGTGTTAGGATGTATATCTTTAAAAATATAAGTGTTTTCGTTAGGATACCATAAATAACTTTAAAAATATCTGTTTTCTATTTAAAAGACATGTCTGTGTATTCGATTTTTCGCTAGCCAGTGTCGTTAAAGGCCGTTTCAAAATAGTCTAACTGTTAATATCTGTTAAGATGTTAACTCAGATACTAAATTGTTATTTTTATCTGTGTTATGTTAAAGCCGGACATGTGTGTATATTTTTGTATATTTTTTTTATAAGACTTACCCGATTATGTACTATAGGTTAATAATTTTCCTTAGTTTAAAACTTAGTCATGTTTGTCACCTACTGTTAGACAAGTATTTTGTTCATTTTATTTTTGCGAGGTTTATTTGTGTTAACATAACAAATATAAAAAGACAGAATCTGATAACGCAAAAATTAATAAACACTTTTATCACATTAAAAATAATATTTAGAACATACCATATTTGTCGAACTACACAAAGAAAAACGCTTTGGTATGGTACAAACGATCAAACACGTTAATAAAGCTTATTTCTTAAACGACAGGGAAAAATCGTCACATGTCTCGCAAACATGTTGGGTCACGCATAGACTGGGTTTTTTAATCGATATCTTTGTTGACACAGCGCGCGCGCGGGGCATTTCTTTCACATAGTATAAGAAATAAGACTGTGTTTTATTTACCTGTTTATTCTCATTCTCTCTCTCTCTCTCTCTTTCTCTCTCTCTCCCTCTCTCTTTCTTTCTTTCTCTCTCTCTCTCTCTCTCTCTCTTTTTCTCTTTCTCTCTCTTTCTTTCTCTCTAACTCTCTCTCTCGCTATCAGCTGTTTGAGGGGACAAAACATTTTGCGATCAACCATTTTAACAAATGTTTTCGAAACACTAGAATATGTGATAATGTCCCTCTGTATATAAAAATATAGATTGTTTCAAAATATGGGTGTTGAATATATATAAAAATATATCCAGAACTTAATAAGATACAAATGATAGCTTAAAAAGCAAGCTTTAAAATATCTGATAACTAAAAAAGAAATGTACCAAACAGACACTTATATTTGTTGTAAATGTTTTTTAAACACAGTGATTCTCAAATTCTTGAACAGTGATTCTCAATACATGGTGGTATCAGGGATTCTCACATTTTCTAGCACGATTCTCAATACATGTTGGCATCAGGGGTTCTCACGTTTTTTAGCATGTTTGTTGTTTGAAACATACAATATAATAACTGTGTATGAGTGACGTGAACAGAAATTTACGCGTGATGTTTTTTTTGCGGGTCATTGATCTGGTTTCAAACCAGGGCGGGGTCGATTTTCCTGTTCATACGTTATGATAACGTTTTTATCGACCAAACCATGCCGAAGCGCTTGCGCGCGAACTATTTTCTGAAACTGTGTCTCTACACAACAACCAATCTGGCTCCATCACGAAATTCATACGCTCGGACTACTTTTATTGGAAAGTCATTGTCTTAATCATGAATTGTTTTAGACATGTCTCATTCTTTAACTAGACCTGGACCGGTGAACGTCTCTGAAAAAAAACGTTGTGAAAGCCTTCTCATATCAAACTTCTGAAAAAGCAACAGCTCACCACCAAACGTATGTTATTCTGTTTTTATTCGTATTTTGTGTTAAATATCTCTGGCCTTTAAGAGATATATGTCTGTGTCTTTTTAAGGGTATTAAGACTCTGTGGAAAAATATCTGGGTATGTGTTTGTGTTTTCATTTTTTTTTTTCCTAGGCGTATTTTCTTAACACTCAGAGACTGAAAGAAAACCCTATGCAAAGTTCTAAATGTAAACTCGGTATATGTATATGTGTGTATTCGTCTGTTTTTCCCTATAATAATATAAAAATAATAATAGGAAGTTAAAATATATAACACTTCTTTATGTATATAAAATAAATATTTTTTATATAGCTGTTTGTTTTCGCTAGGATATATACAATAAATATCTTTATGTTTAAAAATATCTGTTTTGGTTGTATTCGTTTGTTTTCGTTTATGTTTTCGGTCTTCGTGTTTTTGTGTTAAGGTGTTAAATATAAATAAATATCTCTGTTATTTTTATCTGTGTGTTTTGTTAAGATGTTAACTCCGAGACTAACTTATTATTCCTTATCCGTGTGTTGTATTAAATATCTGTTTTCTATTTAAAAGACATGTCTGTGTATTCGCTTTTTCGCTAGCCAGTGTTGGTAAAGGTTGTTTCAAAGTTAATATGTCTAGACTAATAGGTATTTTAATAATAGTTGTTTGTTAAATCCTTACATGTGTGTATGGTTTAGTTAAGTTAAGAATTATCCGACTTATTTTTTATGTGCTGGGTATAGTAGTGAGAAAAAATTCCTTAGTTTAAACCTTATCTACGTTTCTCGTCTATTGTTAAACTCGTGCGAAAGCAAATTATATTTGGGTTTTGAAAAATTATCCGTGATACTTACAACTTGTAATACTTTCTGATAACAACACTCTAAACTTGTATAGACTAATAGTCTATTTCAAATACTTGCTTGGATGTAGCGCAAAGATGTTTGGGTAGATCGATAAATTGATTTGATTCCACAACACATGCGCTCGAGTCGTATTTCTGTACTCACAAGCTGCTTCTATAAAGAACTTCTCATAGTAACTACAAACATATTACTTTAAAAATAACTAAGGACCCGAGTCACTACAAACTACCTAACCAGTCAGTGAAAATTAGACAACATAATAGTTTAGAAAATAGCGTATTTTGGCTTTTTAAACAATACTGAACTACACACGGGAAAAGATAGAGATAATACAATCAACATATTACATTAAGTCACCTTGCTATAACCATGATTGAAACTAACATACACTTTAATAAATACTTATATTTTCGTTATTTTAAAAAAGGACAGGTCAACTCGGTACTGTCTCGCGAACGGGCTGAGTTTTAAATCCATATCTTTCTGACACAGCGCGCGTGGAGCATTCTGATATGTTAAACAAAATTATTTCCTTTGATAACAGACTAAACAATAAGACTGGTTATAAGGAAGAGTAGGCGTGTGTATACCTATCTATAAGTCTGTGTTTTATTTACCTGTTTATTCTCTCTCTCTTTCTCTCTTCCTCTCTCTCTCTCTCTCTCTCTCTCGCTCTCTCTCTCTCTCTCTCTCTCTCTCATTACATGTATTTAATTTTATTTATGTGTGCCTAACGTCTTTTTGTTCGTTCTTTCACAGATGGAGTCAACTCAACGACGGGGCTATGCCTGTTTACGCTGCCAGTCTGTTTTCAAGCGAGGTCATGATCTTACTCGGCATATGGCCACAGCACACGACCGCCACAATCATGAGTGCGCTTTCTGTGGTTTAGTATTTACCAGACCCGATACGCTGAAACGTCACATAGAGAATAAACATGGGTCCGGCTCAGCACAAACAGACACATCAGTGGCACAAACCAATCTGATATGTAGCAGATGTGGGGAGACCTTCACGAGGCGCGCCGACCTATTACGACACAGCAAGACCAGGCACTCGCTGACTCTACTAGTATGTGAGGTCTGCAATAAAAACTTTACCCGCCTTGACAATCTACGCATCCACAGAAAACACCAACACACCTCTTCAACAGCAGCAGACACCGCAGCATCAACGCAGAACCCACCAATACCACCGCACCATAATGACCGCGCACTAGCATCAGGTGTCACAACAACAGACTCAAGATCGGCGCACCAACAGACACCACCAGCCGGTGCCATAACAGACTCAGCATCTATGGCGGCCTCTACCACCACAACAACTTCCACACTACCAAGAGCCCCTATTCAACAAGTCCCACCCCATCTCACCCACCAAAAACAGGCCAGACCAAGAAACGACCAATGTCTAGTCATCAAATCTCTAATAAAAAAAACTCGCTTGTCCTCTGACCAAGACAGTTTAGGTGACTTACCAGCTGACATTAAAGAAATATATACACAGAATTGGAGTGCGATCAAGACACATACAAACAACCACAAATATTTGTCCACATTCACTTTTTTCCATAATAGCCAAAGAATTGAATGGGAAAGTCTTTTGCTTCCTGTCTTTACACAACAGACAAAACGCTTCAAGATTAACTTCAGTCACCACGTAGTTTTGAGAGACAGAGAAACAAACCAATTACGCTTATTTCATGCCTCACATAATAACGCGGTCGTCTTAGATCAACCTCACTTAGTCAAAAATCTTACAGATTTCAAATCTTTTCTCTCAAACTTACAAGACACCGACATTATCACAAACGCACAATTAAACAGACCCAATACAAAATATTATGTTGAAGCAATCCCGGCCACATCCTTCTATCTATATCATATTCAAGACCACTCAATCGCTTGAACAAACACCACAACAAAATAGACAAAGATACATTCTTAGAAGTCCTCAATACCCAACAAGCACAGGACGGGAAAAATATCGGGTTCAGAGCACCCAAATCCTCCATCTACACCTACGTACAACACCGCAACGCCCTGTCTTACTTTTACATCGAACTACAGGTACACCCCGACAACGTCACCACATCACCCCTCAACATTTAAACTGTCTTCCACTATGTACACACAGATACCTAAAGGTATATACAACACACACCTCTATTTCTTACGACGTGACGACTCCCCTCAAGGTCTGGCCTGCAGCTGTGATATTTTTATTGTAAATATTGTATATTTTGAACATACATCCTTCCTATATATATGTTATTTTTCAATTGTACATTCATTTGTGATTTGATAAAAAATTACCAATATAATACCCATATATGATTTGATAAAAAATTACTGCACAATGTATTATGTTAAAAAATACTATATATTACCATATACGTTTGATACTACAAAAACACTATTGAATATAAAATAAAAACTATATTAACTAAAATTCTTCTTTTGTTACCTATATCGTCTGTTGTCTAATTGTTTGTCTAAATATATCGTCTAATTGTTCGTATATCTGTTGTAAAATATATGTCTAAATATATCGTCTTCTTATTATCTAAGTCTATCGTCTAACTGTTCGTATAACTGTTGTAAAATATGTCTATATGTAAAATAAACAATACACAACAATACCGTGACGCACCTTCGATGGTAGACCTAGTACAGGACTCTAACACTTCACTCCCATATATATATTGTATATACAACAATTAAAATACACGCACACAAAAACCCATACCCCAACACACCCCACGATTCAACAGCCCCTCAAACTACAACACACAATTAAGACACCTACAACCAAAAACTCTACCGGTACAATACATCACACACAAAATCCACCCTAACCCAACCCGCCAGCTACATCGTCACCCACGCCAGCACAAAAAAGGCACTTCAAAAACCCTCTTAGTAACCCAACATTATCGATTTTTTATATTTTTTATATATATTGTCTAAGTATTTTGTATAAACAAACACATCAATACACTACCAACACAATACTTCACACAAAAATCCACCCTAACCCACCCCGCCAGCTACCCCTACAACATACATCGTCACCCACGCCAACACAAAAAAGGCACTTCAAAAAACCTCTTAGTAACCCAACATTATCGATTTTTAAATTTTCCGTCATTATCGATTTTTTATATTTTTTATATATATTGTATACATGTATAAACAAACACACCCGCCATTATCGAACTAATATATTACTATATAAAAAGTAATACGTCTGATCGTCAGAGGAAGCCCCGCCGCTAAATTATATCGCTATATAAAAAGTCATGCGCCGCCGCCTGAAACGCCGCCGCCTGAAATCGATCGAGTATTTTGCTATATAAAAGTCATGCGCCGCCGCCTGAATACTAACCGTTTTGCGCATTGTATACTACTTACATTATCTGGTCCATGCGTTTTGTCTTTCTTCATGTGGCGCATGGCATCCTCTACCTCTGCCACGCAGCCAACCAGGTAAAAGTCGAAGTTATACCTTGGTCTGGGACTCAAGTGACTATTGTAAGCTTAGTGTGCAATATTGGATTCTCAACATGTTATATCACAGGCGGAATCCCTGGAAGTGTATGGATGATTTCAAGACAGACAGAGGTTTACTTCCACATCTGTATACTATAGCATTGTGTATAGCTGGCGATCATATAATGATAACTGCATTTATATCCTCCATACATAGTTGGCAACCATGTCATGTAAATAAAATTACTACATAAATCACAACTACAAGACCACATACATGTTTTGGTGCAGGCTTCATGTGAGTGAGCCAGCTAGAGTGGTGGTCACGTAATCAATAGGGACTGAAATGGAACATGATGATGTGATATAGCTAGTGTACGTCTTACTTGGACAATGATGATGGTATACAGCTAGTGTGCGTCTTATCTGGACAATGATGATAATATACAGCTAAAGAACATCTTACTAGGACAATGATGATGATATACAGCTAGTGTACATCTTACTAGGACAATGATGATGATATACAGCTAGTGTACATCTTACTAGGACAATGATGATAATATACAGCTAGTGTACGTCTTACTTGGACAATGATGATGATATACACACCTAGATATGATCTTATTATAGTAATGGGAGACCTCAATGCGAAAGCTGGTACACACAATACATATAATGCAAGAGTAATGGGGAAATGTGGCAGCGGAACAGCAAACGAAAATTGGGATAAATTAATAAGTTTCTGTAGTATTAACAACATAGTCATTGGAGGAAAACGTTTCCCACATAAAGAAATTCACAAATTAACATGGGAATCACCAAATGGTTGGGACAGAAACCAGATGGACCACATCATGATTAACGGTAGATGGAGACATGCATTACAAGATGTGAAGGTAAGAAGAGGTGCAGATGTGGGAAGTGATCACCATTTAGTAGTAGCAAAACTGAAAGTGAAACTAAGAAGGGCTGGACCAATTGTAACTACACAGAAAAGGTTTGACATCAGCAAATAGAAGGACCCCCTTACCAGAAAAGCTTTTGCGGCTGACATAAAGAAACGATATCAATTTGCCAAAAGTGAGGAAAAGACATTGACTGATGATATAGACCAGAAATTCAACACCATTTCAACAATAAATAAGGAAAGAAGCAAATCATGCTTGAGATTCCAGGAAAGGAAGAAGCAAGACTGGATAACACCAGAAACATTAAACACCATAACACTGAGAAAGGAAATGAAAAGAAAGAAAACAGAAGCGAAGTCCCCCAGGTTAAAGCAACTGTATAGCGAACACTACAGTCAGCTGGACAAGGAAGTTAAACGCCAAACCCGAGCCAACAAAACGAATTTCCTAGAAGATCTTGCAAGACAGGCAGAGGAGGCAGCACTGAGAAATGAACAAAGCACAGTATACAAAATAACTAAATTCATCAGCGGAAAACGAAGTGCAAACAATATTACATTAGTAAGAGATAAGCAAGGAAATCTCATCATGACAGCAGAGGGACAGGAAACAAGATGGGCAGAGCACTTCAGAGAAACTCTGAACAGGGAACCACCAGAGACACAATTGAATATTCCTGAGGCTGAAAACGATCGAGATGTAAATACAGACATTCCACGAATAGAAGAAATCATCACAGCATTCAAAGGGTTAAAGAACGGAAAAGCTCCTGGCCATGATAACTTAAATGCAGAGCTATTTAAGACAGACACTGAGCAAGCAGTAGAACTATTAGAACCACTATTTGCACAAGTGTGGAAAACGGGGACAACACCATCAGAGTGGAACAAAGGAATAATTGTCAAATTGCCCAAGAAGGGAGATCTTGCAGACTGCAATAATTGGAGAAGAATCACTCTTCTCTCAGTTCCCAGCAAAATATTAGGCAGGATAATTATACAGAGAATTTCAAAAGCAGTAGACCACAAACTGAGGAAAGAACAAGCAGGATTTAGAAAGAAAAGAAAATGTGTAGATCATATATTCACTCTCAGGAACATTATAGAGCAGTGCTCAGAATGGCAAAGACAGCTGTACATTAACTTCGTTGATTTTGAAAAGGGTTTTGACAGCATACATAGGGACAGTTTATGGAAAATACTGAGGGCTTATTGAATTCCAAGCTGCATAGTGTCAATCATAAAAAGCCTCTATGCCAACTTTACGCGTAGTGTTGGGCAGAGCAAACTAACCTTTGAGGTGAAGACAGGAGTACGCCAGGGATGCCCCTTATCAACCACTCTATTTTTAACAGTCATAGACTAGGTGATGCGCCAGACAATAGAGGGCAGTCCAAGAGGAATAAGATGGACTACATTTTCTACATTGGAAGATCTGGAATATGCAGATGACATTGCACTACTAACACATTCACATCAACACATCCAGGAAAAAACGGATAGACTTAATAAGTTTAGCCAGCAGGTGGGCTTGAACATCAATTTAAAGAAGTCAGAGGTCATGACGCTCAATGTGAGCAACCACGAGCCCATATCAGTAAGGAATCAGCAACTGGTACAGACAGACACCTTCACATTCCTAGGATGCATAGTAACACCAGACGGCGGGGCAGTCAAAGACATCAACATCAGAATGAATAAGGCAAGAACTGCCTTCTTTAGCCTAAACAACATCTGGAAGTCCTCTCAGTACAGCACAAACACAAAATTAAGATTATATCAGAGCTGTGTGCTTTCTGTGCTTCTCTATGTTGCAGAATGCTGGAGAGTTGCAGAGAAGGAAATGTCGAAATTGTCCTCTTTTCACACAACATGCCTAAGAAAAATTCTCCGAATCTTTTGGCCGAATACCATCACAAAGCAAGATCTGCTTACTCGGAGCAAGCAAGAGGACATGCACACCATCATAGCTGGCAGACGCTGGAGCTGGGTTGGCCATGTTCTCAGAAGAGACCCCGATGCCATCACAAGAACAGCTATGCTTTGGACCCCTGAAGGAAAACGAAAGAGAGGCCGACCAAAAAAACCTGGCGGAGGACTGTGGAGGCTGACATGCAAAGAATGAACCAGAGTTGGGGCACTGTACGAAGGATGGTCGCCGACCGAGCAAAGTGGAATCAATTTGTTGTTGCCCTACAAGACGCCACTAGGCGTGATGGCCACTGACTGCTTTGACGGTCGGCGGCTAAGGATCAAAGAAAGAAGAAGTGTACGTCTTATTAGGACAATGATGATGATATACAGATAGTGTACGTCTTACTTGGACAATGAAGAATATACAGCTAGTGTACGTCTTACGTGGACAATGATGATAATATACAGACAGTGTACGTCTTATTAGGACAATGATGATGATATACAGATAGTGTACGTCTTACTTGGACAATGAAGATGATATACAGCTAGTGTACGTCTTACTTGGACAATGATGATAATATACAGCTAGTGTACGTATTACTTGGACAATGAAGATGATATACAGCTAGTGTACGTCTTACTTGGACAATGATGATAATATACAGCTAGTGTACGTCTTACTTGGACAATGATGATGATATACAGCTAGTGTACGTCTTACTTGGTCAATGATGATAATATACAGCTAGTGTACGTCTTACTTGGACAATGATGATAATATACAGCTAGTGTACGTCTTACTTGGACAATGATGATAATATACAACAGGTGTACGTCTTACTAGGACAATGATGATAATATACAGCAAGTGTACGTCTTACTTGGACAATGATGATGATATACAGCAAGTGTACGTCTTAGTTGGACAATGATGATGGTATATATATAGTGTACGTTTTCTTGAACAATGATGATGATATACAGCTAGTGTACGTCTTAATTGGACAATGATGGTAATATACAGCTAGTGTACGTCTTACTTGGACAATGATGATAATATACAGCAAGTGTACGTCTGACTAGTACAATGATGATTATATACAGCAAGTGTTCGTCTTACTTGGACAATGATGATGATATACAGCTAGTGCATGTCTTACTAGGACAATGATGATGATATACAGCTAGTGTACGTCTTACTAGGACAATGATGATGATATACAGCTAGTGTATGTCTTGCTAGGACAATGATGATGATATACAGCTTGTGTACGTCATACTAGGACAATGATGATGATATACAGCTTGTGTACGTCATACTATGACAATGATGATGATATACAGATAGTGTACGTCTTACTTCGACAATGATGATGATATACAGCAAGTGTACGTCTTACTAGGACAATCATGATGATATACAGCTTGTGTACGTCATACTAGGACAATGATGATGATATACAGCAAGTGTACGTCTTACTAGAGCAATAATGATGATATACAGCTAGTTTACGTCTTACTGGGACAATGATGATGATATTCAGCTAGTGTACGTTTTACTAGGACAATGATGATGATATACAGCTAGTGTACGTCTTACTAGGACAATGATGATAATATACAGCTAGTGTACGTCTTTCTATGACAATGATGATAATATACTGCTAGTGTACGTCTTACTAGGACAAGAATGATGATATACAGATAGTGAAACTAGGGCAATAATGATGATATACAGCTAGTGTACGTCTTACTAGGACAATAATGATAATATACAGCTAGTGTACGTCTTTCTAGGACAAGAATGATGATATAAAACTAGTGTACGTATTACTAAGACAAAAACATTGACCTACGCTACAAACAGAAATTCTTCGTCGGTGACTAAAGAATAAAACAGGATTAACAAAAACAAAGTGAGGATTAATCTAAACGCATGGATTTAAAAAAAAAATTACTTATTCATTCTCTCATCACCTTTAACCTCCCCTAGAAGCAGACGCCTTCAAAAAACGATGCGGTCTACTTGTCCCGTGACATCTGCTCATGGTCTTTCTATGTCTTCTTCATACCCCTCACGCCTGTCTATAGTTCTCTTTTCCACGCGTTCTTTTGTCGTCCTCAGGTTTCCTATATGTTTGTCCTTTCTTTTGCCAGCGTTTTCCTCTCACTTGTTCCACTGGCGCGTTTGACTGGTTATTATCATCAGTTCCACATTACTTATCTTGTCATACTATATCAATCCTTCTAGTCTATGCTTTTCGCGGCCGTTTATCGGTATCATAACACGCTTTCTGTTACCTGTTCCGTAGATTTTTATAGGAGAAAGTATATAGACCTTTGGGTTTGGTCCTTCTGAATAGGATTAGAATTTGATATGTGATCGTCATCAAGTGGGGTGATCGTTAATAGAAATAGTTTCTCACGAGTGAGACATCATTACCGTACTCCCGTCCCCTCCCCCCAAGTCTGGTAGTATGTGAACTAGTGGCTCTGTTCTTCCACTTGATATAGATGAGATATATCATCTTTTCTTGCTCCTTTTACTCCTATCTTCTCCGATCAGTGTTACGAGGCCGTCAGAACAGGTCTCAAATCAACATATATTTGTACTTCATATATGTTTATATAACATCTCATTTCACACTACACTCTACTAAGACGAACAGTTAGACTCGTAACACGCGTGGGATAATTACTATCTCCTCCTTGCCGATATATTATAGTTATTATCTGAAAGTCGTGGACAACACACGCTGCGATTTAGTTTCCCACCAAGTGCAGTTTTTACTAGTTATCCAATATATTAAACACGTCACTAATCCTCGACATCCATAAAAAATCCATACATCTATATTTTCCATATCTTTATATTTATGATATTTCAATAATATTTATATATATATACCACCTATATGATATTAAATATATAAAATGACCTATATATGTAATATGTTATATCACTTTTATTTATTGATTTATATTTATAATATTTAAATATATTATTCGAACCCCCCCCCCCCCCCCCCCCCCCCCCCCCCCCCCCTATATATATAGATACAAGGGTCATTGTATTGCTACCCAATAATAAAAGTATATTAGGCACTTCGGTATGCTTCTTCCATCGATGTTCTCAGCTCAACACAGTCCGTGACGAGTAAAGATGTTAGATACAAAGAGTCACAGATACATATGAAGGGGTTTAATATTGTCCAAATGTTAAAATAATATGAACTCAGGACTTGGATATGGAGTTCCTGATTCTATCATAAGAAAATTAATTTAGTTTGCACTAAGTCATTTGGATAAGGGACAATTTACATGGTTCGCTAATCTCTATAAAACGAACATCCTCTCTATCTGCCTATGATTCTATTATCAGCCACATGACTAACGTCCCTTCTATCACTCGGGCTGACTATACATTATACCTTCTAACTCAGTCCGTGCTGTTGTTCTCGCACGTCTTTCTGGCGACCTATACCCCCACCGACCCTTAGTGTACACAACTATTCGTTTCTCAATCCACCTGTCTATACTTTTGATGATAGCGGCTTTCCAGCCTCACACTTACAAGGATTCTTGCGTTTCTATTCCACCGTGTCCGGGAGCGGATCACTCTTATGCAATCGTTCTTCCTCTTTCACAGACCTTTAAGTTCACCCAATGTCATATTAGTCAGACCGGTAACGGTTAGGCTTCTCAGCGGCGCACACATGTGTGCAGGTACACACGAGGTTTCCCTTAATTAGGAACGCTGGGACCAGGTGGATACAACCAATCGTCTTCTCACAGACATCCGATAGTTTTGGCCCTTCACACCACACACACTCACTCTGGTCAAAATTGTCGCGCCATCAATCTATGTTAATGTGCTTTTCTTAGGTAATATTACATACGAGCCTCAACACGCGAAGACATGTCACATTAGAGGCACGCTCGGGCGGATAGATAAATTTGCATTCTGGCTCACATAAAAGGCACCAGCGCTCCATTACTGCATTTGTGTCTTGTAATAGTAACCGTTCATTGGTGATTAGGTAGTTGGTTATTTATCTGAACCCCGACCACACGCACTGTCCTGAATAGGTGTTCATCTTGAGATATAACCACCACGTGGTATTTGATTAGAATTGTCTATTGTTTATCTATCAGTATGTCTCTTACTAATACACCGTTTAGCAAAGTTTGGGTTTTTCCCAGGTTTTAACTGATTGGAGAAGAAATAATACCACAGTTATTAAAATACTTGAATACTTACTTTGGTCTTCGTTATAATTACTATTTTTTAAACTGCTCAAGCGTATCAGCTTACGTATCATTTTAAAAACTTACACGTGAAAATAAGTTATATTCAGAAAATCAGTCATATGAGATTAGGAAAAATACATTACGTATTTATGTCTCCAATATTCCAATATGGATGGAAACGTTATCAAGGTGCAGTTTTAAAATATTATCGTTCGATTATTTGCAGTTATTAAATTAATTAATAGCTGCATGATTTTTTATAAGCTTGAAATATCAAATTCTATTCTTGCTTTTCCTACTGATAACACGTCACTAGAATACTTAATGCAGACTATATTTTTATATAACTCAATTCACGCGCACACCATATTAATAGCTGAAATATGAAATATCGATTTTTAATCTTAATAACTTCAAAAATACTTTCGGGTACCTGTTCGTGCAGTTTTCCCCCCCTATAGCCTTACACCTCTATATTACTTCCACCATTGCGTACTTCATTGTCTATATCTCGCATAAAATATTTTGATAAGACGAAATAGTGATTAATACGCCGCTAAGGGTAATTATTCGTGACTTACTTCCCTTGAACCCTCGCTCCCAGTGTACGGCCCTATCTTCGATGAACACACAAACTCCCGCGCGATTTAAAATCCTCCACTTTCTTACTGCACACCCCCCCGATTTATTTCCGGGGCTCTGTTTGGGTAATAATAGATTGTTATTGCTTCAGTACTTCTCTATCGGCACTCGATTTATGTGTATTGTTTGTCACTGGTAGGACGAGTCTGTTTTTTCACTGTATATCTGTCTTCCAATATACTAAGTCCGAACCTATATGTTTGTGTGTCTTCTATGAGAGGTCGTACCCTAGGCTATTCGGCGCATGTGTCGCTACGTGAGGCGTGTGATTTGGAGCTCCGCTCTCCTGATAGGGTATCCGTGTTTTGCCAATGTCGGCCCTGTTCCCGCAGGGGCTGAAACGGCCGCCGAAATTCGCTCGATCTAAGTATTTGCTAGGCAGCGAAGGTGATAGTACGCTATTCAAACTACTCAGTGCTATGCTTTACACAGTGGTTAGTCAACGTCATTGAAGGAATGGCAGTCCTTTCAATATTCCTACTTAAAAAGGTAATTCAAAAGTATAATACTTATCGAACTCGCCGATAGTCAAGCCTACATTTTTCGGATAGTTTCAGTTTGTAATGTCTAAGAGTAATATATTGACTTCGATGCCCCCCACCCCACCCCCAACCCCCTAAATGAGCCCACTTCCGACGTCATCCAGCAAGCCAATTATCATATCCTGTAGATGCAGTCTAATAGATTCATGATCATAAAATCTACCAAGAGCCCATCAATGAAAATGTTTTTATGTATGACTAAATTTTGGGACAGTCTTAATTATCTGTTACTATCAACGTGCATGTGTCAGCTAAGTTGTGGATGACCATCTTGGAACCCCACCAAAACATGTTAGTGACCTGTCAAGAATACGTGAAAAGGCACGCACTGACCGGATTATCATCGCACTTGTATCACCTGTCCAGTGTTACACTGCCTACTACATCCGAGATCCCATTGCTAAGAGCGCTTCAAATACTTCCATTATTATGGAAAAACCTATGTCGCTGCTACTTTTCTCCGTATGAAAGATATCGTCTGCCTAGCGCCCCACCAGTGATTTGTTTTAGATGAATTCTGCTTCATATTATTTATTACTCGCTGACGCCTGACTCTGCTCAGGGCAAAAGTCCAAGTGGATATACTGTATGGGCCGATTCCGCGCAGTTGTTGGCTATGACTGTCACCACTTATTACTAATCTATCACCTATCCTGAGTGCCCCACATGTAACATTGCAATGCCACTTCTGTCCACTGTACCTTATGATGTATTATTCGGACCTCCTGTGTTGGATTTGTCACTATCTGTGCTGCTCGAGTGTGTAAGTCCCAAATTAAACTTCTAGAAAAGGTACAACAGTCGTTGGTGTCGTTGACTTCTAGCACATACACATGAGTGTCGAGGAAAATGCTTCATAATTCTTTTTATCAACACCTAGCGACACCTCTCTTATTTAATCATTCGCACATTTTATACACTTATTCCTTGTCGTACATACACCACCCTGCGCTAGGTCACTGTGACATTTTCAACCATACAAATTCAGTGGAGCACAAACAAAACTACTTAGAGATCCTCCTATACATACTGATGATGATGATGATCTGTAACTGCTTCAATCATCTTCATATCATATTCTTTTGTTGGATCATCACTCGCGCTACGGGAATAAAAAATCACATATATCAACTTTTCTACCTTTATCTAATGGTGGCTCACCTGCTTTTGGGTTTGACACCTCGCAGAAGTTCTGAAGTCAACAGATTACGTTTACCTGACCGTTTACTGCTGGCTCGCATTCTACAGACTCACTTGCAGATATTGGTTTGGTCTGCTGTCTAACACTTCGTCACCGGACACTGTCTGGTGATTGCAGTTATGTAGCCCGTCAGCGTTGTCATGACATTTTTTGTACATTAGACAGTGCGAAGACTGAACAACTAATCTAAGATTAGGTATACAGGGAAGCTGAAAAATAGTCTCTAGGGACATGCGATAGATGTAACAAAAAAGTTTAGGACCAGTGAAGTGAACAAAAAAGGATTAGACAGGGAAGTGAACACAAAAAAGGTTTTTGACAGGGAACGAATGATCAAAAAAAGATTAGAATTACAGGGAGGATCTGATCTAATAAGATTAAGATGCTGAAGGAGAAAAAACTGCAATACCTATTCCGTGAACATGTATTTCGCACGGTTGGAGAATCTGTCGTTTGGTCCAAAGTATGAGCTTAAATGTTTTAATCAGGCGCTCTCTAGTGGTAATGTAAACTTTACTTACCAAGGTTAAAGGGTTCCAGTTCCACACTATACATCTGCTCAGTGACGATCAATTACATTCTGGCTGCGATGATTTGAAACCCAGTTCTTTGTGCGTTCAAATAATGTGGATATATCCTACCTATACGCCCAGATTTCAAATTTTCTGAAATACTTGATAGGGAAATTCTGCGTTGAATCTGTTTATGCATTGTAGTGTGGAAGCAACGCATATGGATACAATCGACTGATGCTCTTTAGGGCGCCCCCGCCCTTTTATAATGAAATATAGTCACAGCTTAGTCGCTAGCGTTGGATATCGCCTTGTATTTTAAAACGATAGGTACTCGAGACGGGCTGTGCTGATTTCTCTAACGTTTTCAAGGCATAGGACTAGAGTACTCACAGTTGTTACGTTGGATTATTGAAGCTTACCAAAACAGAATACCTCCAGTATGTTCCACCAGAAGGTCTTACACCAACCATATGGATTTGTTGCTAAGACGTAAGATCTATGTAATGTGTGAACAAATAAACACTTTCCTGTGAATTTTATCAATGAGCGTAAACCTAAATTCTCTAAAATAGAAATGGTAGATAAGCTCATATTGTTCCCCAATATGTACTGAACCACAGGACGTGGTTTTTTGGCAACACGAAGATCTATGGACCGTGCCTTATGCAAGTTGAGCATCATCTGCTAATAAAATAAAAAAAAAAACTATCCACAAATTGTTTCTCAAAAATGTACAAAAAAAAAAACCTAAAAAAAAAGATCAAATTAATAAACGGTAACCATATAGCTTATATAATAAAACACACCATAGGTACACCCTATATTTTGTGGTTCTTCTTCAAAGAAACTGGAGGACGACCCTGGATCAGTTCGACACAGGCGTGGCTCCCATATTTATAGGGAATTTCAGTTGAGGGAAGTACCTATTTATCCTAAACATTATAATGGGTTATCCGTCTTTCGGATCCTTGGGTCTCTCTAGCTAATAATGCTACTGTGTTGACCTGTAATTACTTAATGAATATGATAAAATGGTAAACCGAAAGGGAACATGATGACTCCAAAACCAATACTTGGGGTTACAATATAGATCGGTAAAACTCTACATACAATTATCGTAGGTGATATTATACATACGTCTCCCACCGGCTACTGAGACTCCTCACAACAAACAAAGACATTATACAAACATTTTCATTGGACAAAAACCTTTACTGCACAACATGAGTCCCATTGTAAGTATTAAACAGAAGTAAAGATAGATAATAGATTGCCTAGTAACTATGCGCATTCGGCCAGATTTTGCGCACCTCTCTCTGCCCCGAGAGTGAATCTAGTCTGCCCTATCGAATACCTCTACGTTATTTGAGCACCACAACAACACAGTGTTACTTTAAGCTGTGGCCATCCTCTTCCTGCTCTTCCCATGGATCAGTCGCGCCTGATGGAAGTAGTTGTCTCTTGTCTTAACTTAAAGCGGTTCTCCTGTGAATCACATATTTCCAGTCGCTGTGCTATTTGATTACTGGATTGCCTCACCATACCCACAATCGGTGTTAGGCTCCAGTCACTCACGTTGATCCCACTTCCCGATAGGCCACTTGAGCCTCAGTCAGTAGCTCAATGGTTGTGTATTACTCCTACCTCTGGCGGAACATTAGAGAAATACTCTATCTGATACTCCGTTAGGGAGCCTACCGTCATTTCTTATAAGGAGATGTTCCAAGCATGTCTTCTGCAGCAATACGATCGATGACACACAACACTCATCATCGCGTCCGATATTCATGGGATGGCAAAGGTATTGCATCGCACACTAACATAAATAGTGTCACACTGTAAGGATAAGGCATACACATGACAGTTTCGCTAACGCATGTTGGTCACTAGAGCTCAGGCTCTTATATAGCCCTCAAATTCACTATGCTCATGACAGTTAATGAACCGTGCATTATACAAGTACCCATTACCTTGGTAATTTTCTCGCTGTATCGCCTTTATTAAACACGCACAAGAAGTCTGATACAACTCAGAAGAAATTCTCTCCCTACCTTTTCTTGCAAAACTATAAGGATGATCCCGAATCCCACATAACTGGTCTAAAGTCAGTAAATCGGCGGATTCTACAAAGAAGCAATGGCGTGTTCTGCGTACGTATGGTTCATAGACTCCATTACGTTCATGTCATTCTCAAATCCTGGTTCCCATAGAATTTGAGATGTTAAAAAATATTTTGCACATTGACACACCGATCTACGGACATCTCACAGCTGTGCTGGCCACATGCGCGTTTCTCCCGCTCTTTTATTCTCGACTTTCTCTTTCTCTTTTTTGTTTTTAATAATATAAACTAACGTCAAGAGTCTTGCGGCTTTTCTTTTGGGCATTGGGCGTAACATTAGGTACATACGTATCTATTGTCCGTTCCCATTGTCTTCTCTAAGGTCTCTCGTCAGGTCTTCGCTTAAATCCAAAGGTCCCACGGCATGCTGCAACCACAATTGTCAGGCGGCGCGCCTCCCCCCCCCAACTCTTCCTATTCGGCGTTTCAAAATTGGCACATGCCTGCTCATCTTCGTGGGCCATTTAAAGATCAAGTTGCCAGCTGGGAACATCAGTTTCTTCACTTGACGTGTGGTTGATATGTGCACACGCTGGCGCAGAGGGCCTCATTCTTCGAAGGCATTACTACTGATCGATATTGACAGTGACACTCCTTTGGCTTATATTTTTCCGTCTGGGGTTCACCCGGACGAGTTCATTATGTCAGACCATTGACCCAACTGCTTATCAGTAACACTTGTCTCCTAGTAATGTCTTACCTCTGCAGATAGATAGATCTTTAAGTAGCTTTCTCTCCACATCCAACCTGTCTAATGGTATGGTCGATCGACATTTTTCTAAAATTTGTATCAAACTTAAATAATCATTTCCTGGGGAAGATATCTGAGGATCATCACACTCCAAGACTGGACAGAGTTCTAATTTTACCCCTGGCGGGCTCCTCCTTCGCTCTACCTGAGAACCCGCCGATACCATTCGCTAACATAGGGCTTTCTCTCATTTGAAACCTCGTCCCTTTGCGATGCGCGTCCCGCCCCGCTCCGGCACCTTTGTCGTCTGGCTTAAAC
>JAMPIV010003199.1:132500-144299 GCA_024509875.1 Oreohelix idahoensis | reverse complement strand
GAATGCGCCTAGTGTCTTCTCTAGAATGATGAGAAAATTATTGGATCCTCTGAATAATCCCTGTATAACAAATTTTATGGATGATATCCTTATAGCAACAGAAACATTTGAGGAACACACATTGACTCTCTGAACATGCTGTTTGATCGACTTAGGGAGGCAAATTTAACAGCCCGACCAACCAAATGTTGCGTTGGATGTAAAGAATTGGAATTTTTGGGACACACAGTTTATCAGGGAAACATGACCCCTGACCCAAAGAATTTAGAGAAACTACAGAAAGCCCCGAGACCACAAACCAAGAAGGACGTGAGATCCTTTGTCTCATTATGTGGTTTCTACCAGAAGTATATCAAAAACTTTAATTCCATATGTGCACCTTTAACGGAATTGACACGTAAAGGACTTCCAGATCGCATTACATGGACACCACAATGTGAAATGACTTACCAAGAATTGAAGGAAAAGCTCACAAGTAAACCCATTTTGAAATTACCTGACTTAAGTCAAGAATTCATAGTAAGGACGGATGCAAGTAATATTGGGCTAGGTGCAACTTTACTACAGAAATCAGATGCATTGGATGGGGAATTAAGCCCAGTGGCATATGCTAGCAGAAAGTTGAATAAAGCTGAAATCAACTACTCAACTAGCGAAAAAGAATGTCTTGCAGTAATATGGGCAATAAAGAAATTCAATATTTATCTATATGGGAAGGCATTTAAGTTGCAAACTGACCACAAACCTTTATCGTTTTTAGCACAGGCTAAGCATGAGAACTCTAGGTTACTCCGATGGTCTTTGCTTCTGGCTCCATATAATTTTAGCATTGAATATATATCTGGAAAAACAAATCTGGGAGCGGATTTTTTAAGCCGCCATCCGTGTGATGAGAATCACCGTAAACCCCAGAAATAATAATAAATTTCTCTATGTGTATATAGAATAAAGGACTGACATATAATGTCTGTTTTAAGAGGGGAAGTGTCATGAAATATTCTAATCCACATATATAAATTATTAGGTAAATATGAAGCCTAACAAATAAAATTAATAAAGAGAAGAGCAATGGTAAAATGACAGTGCTGTCCCAAAGAATGTACTCGAAATCCCCCTTGTTTTCTGCTTCGTCTGCAAATTGTAACGCTTTCACGTTGATAGTAAAGCTTACTGTATTATTACCCGCCTTCTTCAATGAAACGTGTGCTGTATTTCTTGGAAAAGCATTGAGACGTACTGCGTAATGACCTAAAATAAACCCTAACATTAATTATACTGCGTTACCAAAACGAACGAACAGATGGACTAAAGGGATAAAAAGAGAAGGGAGAGGCAGAAAGCCGAACACTAAACCCGCTTCGCGCGATACACAATTACTACCATCACGCGTGTAAGTCTACATGCACTAATTTTTTTTCAGACGGACAGTGATAAAATACACTACCCTTTCCCAGAGTTAGGTTTATAAATCATAACAGACTCTTATTAGAAAAGACAACATTATATGGGTTTACGTTTGAACACATAACAGTACCCAGACAGCACATCTTCTAAACAGGAGATAGAAGAAATTGCATATTTTGAACGCAGCCACGTAGCTCCTTTAAATTAGTATTTTTGGGTTCCTTAGGGTTTGCTGACAAATAATATGTAAAACGTTACGCAAATAGTCCAGGAATTAATAAATTATACCCAAAATAAAATATTGGGGGTGCCTGACAGCATAAAATCATTTCTGCTCATAAAATTTTTTTTTTATAACGTGTTTGAAAAAACCTTACGTTACATAAATAGCCTACCATGTAAACTCCAAATTGATTGGAGCGCAACAAATGAAAGCCTAACCACGATTGGTCGGGCTATAAATACTATCTTGGTTGTTGGGGAGACGGGAAAAGATAACATTTTTTCAAACACTTGTCGAAACGTGGCTCATTGGCCAGTCTCGCTGATATACACACTTGGGAGCGTTAGTTCGAGACCACTAATTCAAATAAGCTTGATAAAGCGACAGTACGTTGAAGCCAGCTCACATTTTTGCTAAAATAAAAGCCTGGAACATAGGCAGAACGGAATTTGTGCCAGTTTGTGCCAGAATTCATTGCTAATCAACGTATCTGTGTTTATTTCCATGAAATTGTGGGACAGTGGTCTTGATGGTAGTGAGCAGCACCTGGTCAGAGATTTGCTGAATCCAGAGTCGGACAGCATACTCCTTGGTCTTTTTAGCTATCAGTGAGGTGTCTCCTGAGCCCAGAGGAGAATTCGAGCAGAGGAGTCCTTTCCTGCCGCCATCACTAAAGATAAGCAGAGTTGGCCAGCTGAGCTCAACATTATGTCCCCTCATCTTGAACTGATTTTTTAAAAATTAACATTAGAGGGGAATTTACTTGTCTTAAAATCAGGAACTGTGAACATCTACAATAATGGTCCCTAAAGACAAACTATTGAAGTCATGATGACAAATACCAACAGAGCTTGAACAAAACAAAACCAGTATTACCTCATTTTACTACTACACAATTGACACACATAGAACATTGGTAATAATATATGTCACTACAATATTCATATTAAATACATTCTGTACATAACTTGTAATTTAAATTGATTGTGATTCCTGGTTCCCTTGTAGTTGAATCAGGACACATATTCATTCATGCCAGTAATGAATACATATTGTTATTTGAAACGTTACTAGTGATTTTTTTAAGATATTCTCATAGAGTGTTATATGTATGTGAGTGTCACAGTGTTGTTAAGAGTAGTGGATTAAATTAAATTGTTTATCTGTCTGTTGTTGTGACTTACACTTCACCATACACATACCCTAGACACATAACGTAGCATCACACTATTCCAGAATAATTCTGACTGAGATATATAGATATGTGGTAGCAAGTAAGGTTATATATATAATATACTACTCTTATTAGATATATATATACCTTCACAGCTGATCTCAGTCAGTACACTAAGTCCCTTATAAGTATTTCAACTTCCCAGTACCACTAAGTTCCTGCCATAGAAGTAAGTATTTTTCACTAATTCAACACTTGATCTGTCCTTCCTAATCCTTGCAGTTTTAATGTATTTTTATTTTTCTCCACCCTGAACTGGGGCGGGGGGTCTAGAGCGAACCCTTACTTGTTGTAAGGAACAGATTATGCTATTGCAGTATCAAATCACTCGAAACCTTAAACAAATATTAAAATGTACAAAGAAATAATTTCGGTCTTACCAGAATTATGAATATAGTACACAGTTAAATAAATGCTAGCAAAACTCAGCTGAGCTGTTGGCCTTATGATGGCGTCCCTCTAAATATTTCAATAGCTTCTGGGAATTACACCACTTGATAATTCACTGTGTCTACTAGGACAACTTATAATGACTGGCACAAAATGCGCGTCTGAGCGCCGATAATATTCATCTGTGGCCAATCACTGCCTTTTCTTTTTTCAAATTCAAATATCCTACCACTAAGTCATTTCAGTCATACCTCAGTCAAGTATGCCTTATTGTCTGTTGGTCCGTCCGTCTCTACTTGCGTTTCACACAAAAACACACTTGTTTTTTGAACCAACCCTGCCTTCCCCTACACAATTTTGCCTTTTAAAGTTATTTTTAGCCACAATTCACCATCCCACCCCTTCTCTTCATTCCAACTAGATTTTAGCACTTGCGTCTTCAAAGCCACAATTTTTTGAAAATTAGTGACATGTTTTATCTCAATGCAGACGTTCGCTGATATGAACAACACAGTCTTTTGTCAATATCTTTCTTATTATCTGTCCGTCTGTATAAATGAAAGCATATTATTTCACTGCTCAAAATGGGCCATCCGGCCAGCTAGGTTTTATATTCTCTACATTATTATTAAGAAAAGTTACTTTTCAAATATTTTCTAGAATATTCTGGAATGCGTTGATCACTGCATTCAAATAAACGGGCTAAGATATCGCAAAAGCGTCCAAGAAATGACTGTGCCGTATAATATCCAAGGTCCCTTTTGTCGATTTCTTTACTTTATGTCAACTTGGGGAACGTGACTTTTTCCTCCTTTCCCCACCAATTTGCGTCCTTTTAGCCTCGCTAGTATCAAGCACGCGGTCAGTCAGTTTTTTCCTTTTGATCTCCGTTCTCATCCCGTTCCGTTTTGCCGTCAAGTCTAACAATTTAATTTCCATGGCGGGTGATGACCCGCGGCGTGGGCGATCATGTATTCTAGCAGCTTACGCATTAGTTTTTATCCCTACGTTGTATCATTGGAGATATTTTAACGTTGTATCACGGTTAATTTTGTGACAGACATTCAAACAAAAGGGTCGCCGGCCGCTCAGACAAACAATATGGTTGTCCAACGAGGATCATCTATTATCAAAGATTGGCTAGGCGACTCAAGCAACAAACGTGTTACCGCTGACCGGTGATAAGGACAGGGTATTGTTACAATAATACCACAGTTCACCTGGCGGAACGTAAATAAGTCTGAGGAGTGGTAAAGCAAAAATGTAAAAGATAAAGATAGTCCCATAGCAGATACTTCCGTAGGGGAGTAGAGTGTTAGAGACTTCCCCCTACTAGATTCAGCATAGAGCAAAATAATGAATGAAAGGGCAACAAATTGCCAAATAATACGCCATCGGAGAGAAAAATGAAGAAGAAGAAATGATACTGCGGAGAACTGAAGGTGTGAGAGAGCCACCAAAAGAACACGTACAGACGTTTTGTCACAGCTTCAATGTGCTGTCTGCTACTTGAGCATTTTTCATCTCAGTCAGATGCAATTTTAATTTAGTGTCCCTCTCTTTGTTCTGGGAGCCTGACCTGGTCCAGGTGTCTGCCGCAACTAATGTGGGAAGAAGGAATCATCTAGTACTGCTGCATCTACTTCCCCTTCCACATAGCGACAACTGACTTGAATCTTCGCTATGGGCAAAGTTAGGGGTAATGCTCCCTTGAGTGGCCCTTGAATATCCACTGTTTCTGTGGTGATTTGTTCAGGGCGCACCAGAGATGCACACACAACCGCGTCATATCACAAATCTGTGTCATACATCCCTGTGACTTGTTTGCCATTCACGGTTACTATCTCCTTTATGGGTGGGTGATGGAGGCTACTCTGACTCACTGTCAGTTCCTTCCTATCTAACGACCTCACCTGTAAACATGTAGCATGATGAAAAGTGTTTTTCTTCCTACAATCCATAGTATTGTGGTTATTCATTTTGCAAATGTTGCTCCAATTCTCTTCCTTTTTGTAAGGTTTTTTATCCTGAAATTGAGTTTTTTTAATCCTTGTTATCATATCTTGGCTTATTCTTAGTGGTATGGTCCTTTTGTTCAAACTTGGTATAAGGTTGGAGTTGCTTAAAATCGTCCACCTGCTTCTTCTTATTTCCTGGCATTTCTGCCTGAAAGTTGATCCAGCTTCAAACTGACTCAGTGATTTGTTTCACCATAATGTTGTTTGTGTGTCATCAGCGTCACCCAGTGATGTTTGTCTCGTTGCTTGACATTGACAAATGTCGCAATCGAATTCGGTGATCACCCGCCATTAGTTGTGCCGGCAACTGTAAACAACAGAACTTCATTCTCTTCCATAAAGTACATTTGTCAAACCAGAATAATATAATCATCATTATTTTGTTCTTTTGCGTTCCTTAAGGAGCATGGAGTCACTGCGGCTACTTTTTTTACATGATGAGGTTTCCAGCCTCATGCTAATCGCCTTGTACGCCATGCCCCAGGATACAGCAGTCCTATTTTTTTCTTTGTCTCTCAGAGACCCCCGGTAATTACAGGGGCCTCCAAAATATGTCAGTATATTAACTACACTTTGATGACATTGTCCTCTTATTGGTTCACATACAACTGCGAGAGGTCACACAGTTAAAACACGAAAGCGTACTGACAATCTACCTTTTTAATAATCACGATACTAGTCAAACAACTTCAATAAGAACAGCAAAAACCATATGACTGGCTCAACACAACCTACTGCCAGCAGATTATTCAAACAACGCTGCCCCAAAACTAGTAATCATAAGGCGAGCATAAGGAAATGAACTACGGCTCTTATAGCCGGCTAACTGACATCTTTCTTCTAAGGCCTTCTGTTCAATCCACACATCTCTCTGCACCCATTTGCACAGCTTCCGAACGCATGATTATGTCTATGCAGTTCAGCTGACATGCAATATTTTATGCATACATACATCAAAGTTCAGGTGCGCAAAGAAAAACGATATTATTATGCGACAATATGCAGGGTGTTTATAAAGTCGCTGTGCAGTGAATTTGAAAAATATTTTAGAAATTACGTCACGAATGATGCACATTTACGTCATGATATTCTGTGTTCCAATGCTGTGTTCCACAATCCCGTGTGCAGCATTACACAACAAACCCCAATTGAAAACCATATTTCTGGTGACGTAGTCTCGCCCGGGCGTAAATTTCACTGCACAGCGACTTTATAAACACCCTGTATATATATATATATATATATATATATATATATATATATATATATATATATATATATATATATATATATATATATATATATATATATATATTTGTTTATCAGTTAATTATTCTATGCGTACAACTATATAGAATCTTCTAAACTCTAACAAGTGTTCTCGGCCACTTATGGTAAGAAGTTCAACCAAAAATAGACTAGACATCACAAATTCGTATTTATAATAGTCACTTTATTTACCTTTCCTTCAGCATTCTGTGCTGCCCACCGTAATCTTTCTACACTCATAAATGTTCTTGGTGGTATATGTAACGTTTATTCCTTTTCTGTCATCGAATATCTTTCGTGCGTAACATTTTTCATTGTAACTTTGTTACCATCCTTATATTCAATGTTTGCGAGGTTGTGTAGCACAATGTATTTGATTCTGTCATATTGGGTATCAATGGGTACTTGTATAGCTTTTACTCGTCTACTTTTTCAAGAGCGCTCGCAACAAATCCGCAGGCTCGAAACACGGTGGCGTCACTCTCTAGTCTACCCAGCTGTATATGGATCTACTCTTGATTTAGGGAAGGCACAGGCGGCGAGGAAGGTAACTGGTTACCCCACCTCCCGAAGCTAGACCTAGTATGTGTGAAGCCTCTAACACTTTCCTCCCGTACGGCAGTATCAGTTATGGGATTACTTTAAATAAGTAAGTAATCATTTCAAAAGAAAGCGTGATGCGGCTTAAGACCTGCTTAAAATTGTGGCATAGGATCTCAGAAAATTAACTGCGGTCGGCTATGGCCACAAGATAAACGAAACTAGAACAAGATTAGCACGGAAAAGATACAAAACAATACACAACAAAGAAGAGAAAGAAGCTTCCATGACAGTCTTGTCCGTGTTAATCTAACTGCTGCACATTTGATGTGATTTATCCAACTGTTCGATGCCTTCTCGGGAGGTCACAAGACGCTTGAGGCCTTTTCTTTAACAATGCGGTGATTTTATGGAGAAAAGCGCCAATAAATCGTTGATAGAGGCTTCCGGCTCGCGACAGGAACCGGAAACCTGGTGAAATCGCAAACCGGAAATATCGCCGGCAGGTCTATCGTTTACATTTTTGGTTGGAGATGAGAAGGCTCACTTAAGCTATGGTACAATCATGCGGAGCTGGGTTCTCTATGAATAAAGTCTGGAGGAAGATTTATATTTTAAATACCTTCTAAGCGCCGTTAAAATAAATTGACTTTTTAGAATAAATCTGAATGAATGATATTGACGCGGGAAAATATTGCTTTGTTTTGTTTCAAGCTTAACCTAATTATCAACGGTTTAAGTTTTGACCTCTTTTTCTTTCTGTCTTTCTTTCCTTCCTTCTTTCTTTCAATCCTCCTTTCTTTCTTTTTTTCTGTTTTTTTTTTCGTTCCTCCGATATTCAAACGGTGACTAAGCCAGAGTGTCTCGTCATACGTGTAAATGTCCATATGTGTTTCTTTAGTTCTTTTCGAAAATTATGCATATTCAGTATTTTACTTCTTCCATTTCATTCAGTTTGATTCAAAAACTGGTTCAAAGCTGCGGTATATAACGCCTGCATCACCAGCACATTTCTATATGACAGCGAAACATGGATAACCTATGCTATGCATGAAAGAACGCTCAGCACGTTCCATCTACGGTGTCTTCGCCACATGCTCGGTGTTTTGTGGAAGGACAAAGTGAAAAATGTCGAGGAGTTGTCACGTGGTGGCCTTCAAAGCATGTATGCACTGCTTAGACATTGCAGACTTCGCTGGCTTGGCCATGTCCGGCGCGTGGAAGATGATCGCATCCCGAAAGATATCTTCTACGGATAGCTGGCAGATGGCAAAAAAAAAAACAGTTGGGCGACTGCAGCTGAGGTTCAAAGATGTGTGCAAGAGAGACATGAGGGCACTGGACAAAAATCCAGCAACCTGTGAGGAAAAAGCTGTCTACGGCATCACCTCAGATTGGGCGAGCAAAAGCTCTCACGGCAAGCAGAAAATAGGAAAAAACGCAGCTGAAGTGGCTATTATGGTCCAAAAACTAACTTTCAGCTGAAGTTTAAATTCTTTTCTGGCCACCATTCGTCCTGCATGACCCGAAAGTCGGTTCCTGGTTTTATTTATTTATTTTATTTGTTTTTTTTTTCTTTTTTCTTCTTTCAGATGTGAAACCTTGCAATTAGCAGTTTACCTTATGAACAAAAATTAGTTTTCTTTTTATTCAGTATGGATAGATTCTGAAATGCGAATTCTTACTTTATTGTCTGAGTATTCGAGTGACAGAGTCGTTAGAGCTCTGGTCTCTCGCAGCAAAAGTGCTAGGTTCGACTCTCTCTCTCTCTCTCTCTCTCTCTCTCTCTCTCTCTCTCACATATAATATTCATTGTAGGTTCTAATGATGATGTTTGTACTTGTCAACATATTTTGTTTCATGATTATAATTAGATACTGTGAATGTGAGTATGTTATTATTTTACTTTCATACCGCTGAATTCCTTTAAACTGATATGTAAAATGTATGTGAGAATACAAGAATTCAGTATAAAAGACGAGAGAAAGGAAGGGCAGAATGTCAAACGGGTCTGTGTCCAATTCTTTGCCTTTTGAAAATAGGATTCGTTCGTTGATATATATACTTGTTAGAAAGTCAGGGTAACAAACATAATGATGAAGACGAAGAAGAAAAGGAGCAGAAAGGAAGAGAAGATAAAGATGTAATCTTCTTATACCGGATTTTTCACTCGACTGCTGCTAATTTAACGGCAGATATCACGAACATTCCTCTTCGCTCACGCTGCTGACCTCAACAAAATAATGTTTTTGGAGCAAAGGAGCAGGAAAATTGACAGTATAATTAGCTGCGAGAGCCTTGCTGGCATGCGCGCTGGCAACCTTGTGTGATTAGATGTTGAAACCGATGAATCGAAAGAAATCATAAAAATACCAAACTGATGTACAAAAAAGAGACCATCCACAAAAACGCCAATCAGGCAAGATTATGCGTGGTCACGTGTTACAAAAATATCTTTGTTTTCTATTATATAGTTTGCTGTGTGCATCTAGACATGATGACGGGAAATGCTGTTTGTATAGTGGTGATGTTGGCAGGAGTTGTTGTTGTTGTTATGCTGATATTCATTGGAAAAATATTTGTTATTTCAACATTTCAGGTGATGCTAAGAAACTCTAAATAGATCCAGTGGCGTCACTAGGGGGTGCGGGGAGTGCGGACCGCACCCGGGTGACACCATCAGATCAGCTGAGGGGGTGACACCACAATGACTGTCTATAAAATGTTTATGCAGTGTATTTCTGACAATCTGTGTGTCTGTGGCTTCATGTGAGAGGAGCTTTTCAAAGCTGAAACTTATAAAGAACTATCTGCGATCTAGCATGGGACAGTCAAGGCATTCCGATCTTGCGATATTATCAATTGAAAGTGAGTTGGCGAAAGGCATTGATTTCGATGAAGTGATTCACACGTTCGCAGCTTTGAAGGCCAGGAAAGGAAAGTTATGATTTAGTCGAGATGTTCACTAAGTGCTGAAATGCGTGTGTATTTGTTCTTGTTTATTTATTTATGTTTGGGGTATTATTTCGTTTATGAGTATATTTCCATATACATTTACGAGTAACATTAATACCAAAAAAACTTACTAAGGATTCTGTACGGTCTGGTACGGGAGGAGGTCCATGGGGGTGACACCACGAGTTACCGCACTGGGTGACACCAACCCTAGTGACGCCTCTGAATAGATCATTACAGCACGAGGTAAAATGATCGTCTGATGTTGTCCTCCCGTCAGACAGTTGTTTCGGTCCCTTTACAGCCTCTTTGGGGTGGCAGACTTCTATGGGTCATGACTCCCAAGTGCCATCACCGTATTGACTTTTTTGCCCGCCTGTGCGGGAATTTGAACCCATTCCATCTTGCTTACAATTTTCAAATGAGCCACCAGCTGCTGGTGTTATCCGTTATACTAGATATGACACTTGATGTTAGGTGAACATCTATCTTCAATGCCTCAAGTTGATGGTGTTTTTTGTCATTTCTGTTGTGGATTGTCTCCAGTGCCCTGTTGCTTTTCAGTCATCTTCCCTCTTTGTCATCCAGACGTATTTTTGTCCATCAGTTGTGTCCGTTGTCACGATCTCCTTTATTTCTCAAATTTTCAGCTGTATCAATTTAATGTGAAGAGTTCTTTCCGATTCTTGCAATAACTGTTTAATGCTATCTCTTTTGAGAAGTGTTTCTCAAGCGGTGTGCCGCCGCACCTATCAAAGTGTGCCGCAGAAATTTTGTAAATTTACTACATGAAGTATATTTTCAGTGATCATGTTATATAAAATTGATCTTACAGCTTGGATTCATTCAATAATAATTGGAGCTATTAACTGCTTTAAACAAAACTAGATATAATTCAAAATTATTTTAAACAATTAAAAGAAAATCAAATTGAAAGTTATTTAAATTCTAAAGTACCCACAAAATAGTGAATTTAATTTAGCATATATCAGTGTAATGTTTTATTCAGGCGCTGGGTCAGATAGGTGTGCTGCAATTTTTTTTAGAAAATTGAAAACTGTGCCGTGAACACAAAAAGGTTGAGAAACTCTGCTTTAGAGACATCATCGTCATTATACTTTGGGCCTGTTTGTAAAATCACAAGCTCTGTAGCTTCTAGAGATGGAGGGCGACATAGAGGAAAGATACAGTCTGACACAGCGCGATAGAAAGAGGTTAAAAACAAAATTGATAAACGGTTCCACAGACAAGAAGCTGCGGAGAGGCATGAACACCTACCTCACCAGGCATGGTACTTGAAGAAGAAGAAGTAGTAATAGTGGTCATGGCCGGATTCAGCTAAGAAGGGCCTCTAGGCTTTTTGATGTTTGGGCCCCCCTTCATCTAATAGAAAAACATTTTAATATTTTTTTATCAACCCCTTCGCATGGTGATGGTATTATCCTAGTATTATTAATACGGAGCGAAGGATTCAGGCTTTCGAGCATAAATGTTATAGAAGAATTTTGCGCATTTGCTATAAAGAGCACAAAACAAATGTCTATGTTAGAGAGAAGATAAACACCTAATGCAGGCCACCAAGAACCACTTTTGTCAGTAGTGAAACGTCGAAAGCTTGCCTGGTTTGGGTATGTAACTCGTCATGACTCCCTTTCGAAAATGATCCTCCAGGGAACAGTCGAAGGTAAACGGAGAAGAGGAAGGCAAAGAAAATCCTGGGCTAACATCAAAGAATGGGCAGGACACGGTTTTTCCACACTTGTACG
>JAMPIV010003199.1:42500-125000 GCA_024509875.1 Oreohelix idahoensis | reverse complement strand
CTCTCTCTCTCTCTCTCTCTCTCTCTCTCTCTCTCTCTCTCTCTCTCTCTCTTGATTCTATATTTTCGTTTATTTTTGGATTAATGTTGATAATTTTAAAATCATTTTCCTCTTTGCTTTTTATGTACCATGGAGCCGGACAGTTAGCCGCGTCCTTGCAGAAAGCCTGTGCCAAATTATTCATGCGCTGTTGTTAAATGATGAGGTTGTAGTTATGATCTTGTTAATTTCAGAAATGGAAACAGACAGAATGTTGGAGATGTAGCAGAGTTGTCATTCTTAACTGATACCTGATAGTGGAGACAAATGTAAACGTAGTGGCCAAAGCAAATACTGTGGAAGAGGAGTGAAGTGTTAGAGAGTATACTATGCTGAATCTCAACATTATGACGTGTATAGTGTCCGGCACCCGTCCTCTATGCCTTTGTCTTCCTTAACCCAAGAGCTAAGCGAGGTACCTATTTACAGCTGGCTAGATTGGCGCGGGACGATAGCAGATTTCCATCGAGAAGTCAGCGCTCTAACCACGTTGTCTACTTGACGTTCTCTTTAACAAACAGGCAATTAAAATAAGAACTTTTGACAGAAACAGGAAGAACATCATGAATTTATCAACATGATCAGAAGCAGACGTTTACAAATCTTTGAACGCGTCATGAGAAGAGTAAACTTCGAGACTCGGGTTAACAACAGTAAGATTCAACTCCAAGTGAAGATGTGGAAGATGAGGAGAAATCCCTCCACAAACTGACCACATAACATGATAAGGAGAGTCGATAGAGCCAGAGTAGACCGCCAGCACTAGAAGGTTGTGGGAAGTCTGGATGAAACATTAAGTTCCACGATGAGATAAAAGCGAACAAGAAAAGATTGTGTATTACGCCTAATAACATTTTTTTCTTCATGTAAACAGTTTAAGTGAACATAGCTTAGTGCGTCCGTTGTTTCCGCGAACAAAAAATAGCATGGCTGTGGACTCCTGGGGTCGGTCGTTTTTTAATGGAGTCGGAGTCGGTTGTTGTTGTTGTTTAACTATGGCTGCTGAGCGTCTCGCTCTTTAGCAGCCAATACCAAGTTGAAGACTCCTTGGTATTATCTACCCTGTAGATCTAGACTGTTCATGTGGCTTTTCTGTCATTCCGAAGCGTGTTTAAAGAGTTGAAGTCATGAGCTCCAGTTTCTCCAGCGTGGCTTGCATTTAAAGGATCGTCACATCTGGTCCCAAGCTAAGAGTAAGAAATGCGTGGTATACTGTGCATTCCCCGCCATCCAAGGGGGCTCTCTAACTATAGAGAGCTAAAATACTGTACTCTGGTTCAGGGCTCTCTCAGGCATTGTCACATCCTGCACAGAGCCACTTCTCAGATTCCCCCGTCTATCACTGGATCGAAATTGAGATCCTTTTGCATGCAGTCAACCAAGTCAAAGCCAAAGAATTACGCCTGGGGCTCAAGTGACTTCTCTAAGTCTAGTGTGCAATGCTGGGGTCTCAACTAGTTTCACCACAGGGGGAATCCCTGGAAGTATGTGGACGATTTCAAGAGTCAATGCGGATGTAATTAGCCTCACAGACATATGTTCATTTCCACGTACGTTTAATGTAGTATTGTGCGTAGCTGGTGGTCATATAAGGATGATTTCAGATATGCCTCCATGCATGTCGGAGTCGGTTAAACAAATGTCCGGACTCTGACTCCGAATGTTTTGCAATATGACTAGTAAAAAAACCAAAGTCGGAGTCTGAGTCATGAGCCGTAGTCGGGTGTCAGAGTCGGACATCTACAATTTCAGGAGTCGGAAAATAAACTTTTTGGCCGACTCCACAACCCTGTAAGATAGTAGTATCATGGGGCAGTTTTGTTGGTACTTGTGCGTTAATTCACCGTCAAATTAATATTTTGGCAATTCATTACCCAATTCGAGCACCGTACTATTTCTTACATTTGTTTTCTAACAATTTTTTCCTTTTTTTCTCGCCTGAATCCAATCGCAGTCTAGGCCGTGGAGTTGTGACATTTTTTACGCGACGTCACAAATCTCTTACCCACCCCGTCCGTCCTTTCTTTTTTTTTGTAATCCGGAAAAAATACAACTTACTCGAATTATTTTTTTTTTTTATACACTTTTGTCTCGTTTTTATGAGGCGCGTCTCGTTCAACCTAGTCGGTTATATTAGGGCGCATCATCATCTCAACCCGTAACCCGTCATGGGTCGTAGGGGTGCCATGGTGGAAGCATCAGCAGACAGGGTCCTCCTCCACTGCTCTCTATCCTCAGCAATGCGTACAAGTGTGGAAAAAACCGTGTCCTGCCCATTCTTTGATGTTATCAGCCCAGGATTTTCTTTGCCTTTCTCTTCTCCGTTTACCTTCGACTGTTCCCTGGAGGATCATTTTCGAAAGGGAGTCATGACGAGTTACATGCCCAAACCAGGCAAGCTTTCGACGTTTCACTACTGACAAAAGTGGTCCTTGGTGGCCTGCATAGATGTTTATCTTCTCTCTAACATAGACATTTGTTTTGTGCTCTTTATAGCAAATGTGCAAAATTCTTCTATAACATTTATGCTCGAAAGCCTGAATCCTTCGATCCGTATCTGCAGTGAGTGTCCAGCTCTCACACCCATATAAGAGAATAGATAATACAAGTGATTTGTATAATTTGATCTTCACAGGAAAACTGATGTTACTTTTCCAGATCACATTCAGTCTTGTCATGGCAGCTGAGGCCATCTCAAGTCTTGTCTTAATTTCTTTACTTGATCTCCCATCACTACATATAGTGGACCCGAGATATTTAAAGGTGTTAACTTCTTCTAACGTTTGCCCATGTAACGTATTGTTGGTCGTAACATGTTTCTTATGGCTATTCACCAATATCTTGCTTTTTTCTATATTAATTTCCATCCCATATGTTCTTGTTACTTTCTCCAGTCTAGAGGTAAGGTCTTGAAGTTCTGATTCTGTTCCAGCTATCAGATCGATATCATCAGCAAATCGTAGATTGCAAAGAGGTCGGCCTCCAATTGATATTGTTGTTTTATAATCATAAAGAGCCTCCTGCATAATATGTTCTAAATATATATTAAAGAGCAATGGGGACAGGATACATCCCTGGCGAACTCCTACAGTTGTTTTGAAAAATTCTCCAATGTCATTGCTTGCAAAAACAGCACTGCTTGCATCCTTGTATAGTGCTTCAATGATATCTATGATGTTGGTATCAATATTGAATTTTCTCTTCATGCCAGACTCGATCGAAGGCTTTTGTGAAATCGATGAAGTTATGGTATAAATCGTGTTGATGCTGGAGATGTTTTTCGATCAGTAATCTAATATTGAAGATTTGTTCTGAGGTACTTCTTTTTGGTCTAAAGCCAGCCTGTTCCTCGGAAAAGATTTCTTCTGATTTCTGTTTTATTCTGTTCAAAAGTATCCTTAACATTACCTTACTTGGATGACTAATAAGGCTAATGGTTCTGTAGTTCTTGCACATTTTTAGATTTCCTTTCTTTGGAAGCGGTATTACTAATGACTGCGTCCATTCTTTTGGCCATTTTTTTGTACTCCATATCTTCTGGCAAATTGTTGTCATGATTTTTACTATATCTGGTCCTCCATATTTCAAGAGTTCTGCTGGGATATTACCCACACCCGGTGACTTCCCTCCTTTCAGCGAACAGCGCATGTCCAAATATAAAAGACCCTTTAGTCTAGGGAATTGCTAGTCATCATCATCATCAGCTTTCAAGTCCCTATAAGAATCAAGTACCCATTTACAGCTGGTTACACTGATGCGTGATACCTGTTCCCTTCCTCGCTGCCGTTGCCTTCTCTAACTCAAGATCAGAGTCAGGTACCCATTTACAGCTGGTTTCACTGATGCGTGACACCTGTTCCCTTCCTCGCTGCCGTTGCCTTCTCTAACTCAAGATCAGAGTCAGGTACCCATTTACAGCTGGTTACACTGATGCGTGACACCTGTTCCCTTCCTCACTGCCGTTGCCTTCTCTAACTCAAGATCAGAGTCAGGTACCCATTTACAGCTGGTAACACTGATGCGTGACACCTGTTCCCTTCCTCGCTGCCGTTGCCTTCTCTAACTCAAGATCACAGTCAGGTACCCATTTAACCACCTCAGCGACTTCCCTTGTTTCCTGTGTACCGTTAACTTGTAGAACTGATTCAATATCGTTTTATTGGTTTATAAACTTAAAATACGGGGGGGGGGGGGGGGTGGGAGGGGGGGGGGGGGGGTTTTGAGGGCGGGTCTGTCGTAAGCGTGTCAACTATGAATGCACGAGGAACGTTTTTTTTTTTTAACTTGCCCTCCCAAATCACAATGTGAAATCAACCTTTTTCAGTCAAGAAAAAGTACGGTTCTCAGTTTAGGTAATAAATTTCCGCAATTTGATTTTGGCGGTGAATTAACGCACAAGAACCGTTTTCTTTGCTATAATTATTTTGCGCGAGTTTTGCCTCGTTTGGTGAAACGCGCATACTTCAACCTAGATGCTGGATCCGTTGTCTATATTAAGAAAATAGCTATTTTCGCCGATCCTTATTTTTATGTCACCACCAGCGACTTCTGTTTACGGACAGTACCGTTTTTTATTTAGTGTATGTTTTTGTGTATTTAACTTTGTTGTTGCTTTCTTCCTCTTCTGTTTTCTTTAGTTTGTGTCCTCAACGAAGACCTTCTTGCCGCAACGTTGTCGATTTTCTTTGTCCTTTGACCCAGTAAGACGCCTTACCCCTGTTTTCGTGTACCACATTATTTATGTTAAACCATTACGTTCAAGTATCAAAGGCAAGCCAGTGTTTAGCGTAGCTGGCGAGTCCTGTTCAGGACAAGTCCTTTTCAGAACTCTGTGTTAGCAGATGGATAGTTTTAATCCTTTTCAGGATTTAGTATCTATCAACGTTGGTCGGGCTAGCAGTCTTTAAGTGGTTTGCACTTAGAGTTCACTACATTCGGTGTTCCCTGAACACTCAGGAGGTACAAGCAGGGTTGATGCAGCTGGCAGTCCCTTTCAGGGCAAGGCTTTTTCTGTGCTGAACTATGCTAGCAGATAGGTAATGTTAGTCCCTTTTCAGGACTTAGTATCTATTAACGCTAATCGCGCTAACAGTCCTATTTTTGTCCGCTGGCTTGCTCGGAGTAACCTTTTTTAGGCCCGACCGCGCCTAAAAATCTCCCTGTTAGCTGAGAGACAGTAATTTTGTTATCGTTTAGCATCGAGGGAAAGCGTAATTTCCAACGCCTTTGTCACGGGATAATTTCGCCGCTGATCGTGTTCACCTGCACGATAATCGTGACACATCAAAAGTGTAGTAAAGGCACATCTTTTGTATACAAGGGAGTTTCTCAAATCCATCCTTTAACTTTCAGCAGCGAGACCAGACACACGAAGTGGATTACTGTATACAAGTTATTCAGTCGAAGAAATCCCCCTTACACTTTCTCTGAGAGATAATTCCACGGGATGACTTTTTCTGTTAGAAAACCTACGGGATACGTTTTCTCTTTCTTTGGAACGACAGCTGGTAGACTTGCTGCTAGTCAGAAGAGCTAGCATCGCCTTTTATTGTACGGGGAAAAAGCCCAAACAACCGGTTCACAAGTTACCCTGTGGAGGGTAACCAAAGAGAGTTTTATCTGTGAGGTGCCGGCTTTGTCAATGGTTCAGATTCGCCTGGCACCGGTTGAAGATTAGCGGCAGAAGTGGAGAAGGTGAAGATAAGACATTGGGATGAATTCCCAGCATATACCCCAGTGATTCTGGATCTCGTGACATATTACCTCCTACCACTCTATCTCCCCCTCTATATACTAACGAGCCCCCACTCCCCTATTACACTGAGTGAACAGAAGAGAAAGAGAAGAAGAACAGTATGTCTCTTTCGCACACTTTCGTTCCTTCTCTATATATGTGATAACGTGTGTTGGTAAACACAACTACAACATTTATTAATGTTCTGAAATATAACAACATTCAATTACACTGATACAAATGCAACTAGAAATAACATTAACTATCCCTGTGAAGAAAGATATTAGTTAATGCAAAATACACAAATGAATCTAAAGTCTACCCTATGTGATGATGATGAATTTAAGTAACTCCTAAATACTAACAAAAAGGATATCTTGTGTTTCTTGGTCTCTTGCTAACTGTCAATACACTCTGGTTGTTTTTGAACACAATGGACAAGTCTTTGTCTGCCTACAATAACATTGGACGGTTCACACTCGATTTCGCCAGGTGTCCACGGCTTGTATTTTTGTCTTTCACAATGCCTGTGTTGACATTGTCCCGAGCGTCCGAGGTGTCTTATTCATGGGTGAGGTTGAACACAATGTTAGGCGGGTGAGACTTCGTCTGTTATGCAGATGTCCTTTTGTTGTCTTGGTATTTTGCTTATGTGGTGACGATGATGGAAATATGTTGTATAATTCGTATTTGTTGGTGCAGTCAATCAATTGTACAGGGAGAAATCTGTCCATTACTGCATTGTAATTTAGGATCTCGATAAATTTGGTAGGCACTGGGGTTACAAAATCTCCCGTCTGCTCTTGCAGCTTTTGATCATAGTTTCTCAAAGGCACTTGTTGTAAAAAAAAATATCATCCGTTGGCGACTGCCACTTCAGATCATTAAATTTCTCAAAGGCACTTGTTGTAAAAATCATCCGTTGGCGACTGCCACTTCAGATCATTAAATTTCACGTGGACAGCTATTTAGAAATGCAGCAATCCTTCTGGGTATTTTCTGCTTTCTTTTTTGGGTGGGTAGTCGATGATAGAAAGACCCTTCACCGCCTGGTAAATTCCCTTTCTGACCCCCGTGGAGTATTGGTAGGTTTGTTGCCGTTTAATTTACGTGTGAGATGCGTGTCGTCGCAGTATCTCGGTCGGCCCTACTCTAAAGCTTGTCCTGTGATTAACGCCAACCACGTAGTAGACTAAGGATGAGTATCTCAAATGGTCCCTGTCTCTACCACTGTGATGGATAAAATAATGAAACCCTTTGTAAGTTATCCCCGTAAAACTATGCTACGCCTGTAGTGTCTTGTATGTGAAACCTTATCACTATAAGAAAGGGCTGTGCGGTGTTTACTGCACGTTTAACATGTAATGTAAGAGGCAAAATAAAAGTGTCTTGTATTTACTTCGTTCTAGTTACTGGAAACTGTGCAATCTTATAAATATAATCATTCTCTGCATGGCGTTTATTGCAACCTGTACTTATTAGTGTGAAATATAATATTTATAATAAACGTGACTGGTATTTACAGTGTTATATTTATGGAAAATATGTATATATTATCTGAATGAAGTTAAGACATAATAATGATAAAGTACAAAATATATTACACTAACCTTGGTGTCCCTATACGAATTTCACTGACACAATGTCTTGATTCTTTCTTGTGAAATCTAGAACCCACGTTTTGGTTGGCGGAATGGTTTCTCTTACCAATGCCAAGCAATGAATCTAGTTGGGTTATATATCGTCTGAATCGCCTAGGGCGATTTTTTTCGGGTTCGCTTCCTGTGTCATGTGAAATTTCGTTTGTTTTCCTAAAGTCAGACATTCCGTCCTCAAACTGTGTACAATTTCCTGTATTATTTTGCTATGGTCGCTCTCATATTTTTGCTTATCCGAGACAACTTGTCTGCGTTCGTCTTTTGGGGCACGTACAGTGTTGTTCCTCTCGTTATAATTTCGTATTCATACTGCTTTCATGTTGCCCTTGTGCAGACTTTAAGTCTCCCTTAGTCACAACAATACTTGGTTAACACTGGCCCTGTGTAAACATATCCGCAACTTAGTATCAATTAATCCGATAGCCTGTTGGTGCAATGTCCGCGTGTTGCGAAAACATTTCAGGTGAATGTTGTTGCGTGCTGTCTCAGTATTCTGCAAACATTACATTCTACGGCTAGCCACAAATAATATTGCTTGTACCTTCCTGCCTTGTGAAAACACAACCGAGACGTGAAGCGATTACCTCAATAATCTGTTGACCCCACTGTCTATGTTGTTTTATGTAACACAGTCCATGCGAATTGGTCGGATTACCACGATTGAGAAGAAGACGATGTCTGGTTTTAAGAATTAAAATGCAGACTTACTCGCGTCCCATGACATATGTCCCCCACACGAAGTCTTAGCTTGGGAAGACTCCTGCGAGTCAGGATGCATTTTACATTCCCTATTGTCGGCTGATGTTATCTCCTCGCTATCACTATCCTCCTCATCTTCCTCGTTTCCACCATCCTCCTCCTCGTTCAATTCGTTCTTCTCGCAATCTTCCTCAGTTGCTGCTCCTGCATCAGCTATAAAGAGCTGCTCCCTTTCCTGATTCAATATCGTGACCGTAGTCAAGCGTTGTCGCCCCTGCTCGACTACGAACGTAGAGTGGGTTGTGTTTGTCTGCACACCTGCAGATGACTGGCTAGCCCCCTTGGGCTGCAGTGCTGAGTTCGGATTTCCTTTATTCAAATGCCTTTGTGGCTGCTCGTGTCCTGAAGTTGGCCGCTTCAGTTATGTGTCTGGCTAAGTATCTCTTTAGCAGAATAATATTATATATTTCCAGCTGATTCTCCATTGGAATCTTATCATTGGTTCGAGATGCCTTCTCGCCCATTGCGTATGGCCCGTCCGATCCAAGCAGTAACCTGATCTGTTTACTATGCATAAACAGTAAAACTTGTTTGCCTATCTCTAGCTCACACTTAGGACCATCGTATTATATTCTCCGTCATGTTGACGCCTCCTCTTCTTCATACGTAGTCTGTTTCCCTTAACAGTAGCTTCCTCACTTTTCCCATGATTTGATGCCCCTCTCTGGCATTCAGGACCTGATCGGATAAATTGATCCATGTCCCCTGCGATTCCCTGCCAATAATAATGGTGGTGATTCTTTGCGTAGTGGTGTATTGTCTGACCTGACCACTAGATTCACTAGCATGTCCCATACCTAAGATATAAATTCTAATATCGTGCTGGTAACTAACCATGTGCTTATACTCATATCCGCGCTTTTCTACTTTCCTAAGGAGTTGTCCTTGCTGTTTAAAAGCAGTCTCCTGGTTCTGGTGGATTGTCTCCCTTCAGTCTCTTCTTAAAACACGGTTTCTACCGATTTATCGTTCATTTGAGCTTGTCTCAGCTCTTGCGGATGGAAGTGAACCTCGTCTCCTTGTCTCTTCTCCTTCGCTTGGTCACTTGTCTGCACTGCAGCTGTGACTCTTGATTGACGAGTGTCTCCTAAACTCACATATTTGTAGCCTAAAATGACTTCGTATGTATGATCATTTAAAACTGCCGTTCGTAGTTCTCCCCTTGACATAATCTGCCTTCAATGGGAGTCCGGGCGATAGCCGCCATCATTGGAGGATCGCCGTTACCTGTGACCTGAATTTCCACAGTTCCATCAGTCAATTGTTCTGATCTAACCAGTCTTGAACTGATTTTCGAATCGAATTCCAGCCTGGAATCGAATACCTCTTCCGCTCTTTCTCTATTGACAACGTTGTGTTCCGAGGGAATCCGGGCGCTAGTCGCCGTCCCTACAATATCACTTTTCCTTTTCCGCCCCTTTTGCATTAGGGTCCTTGTAATATTCGTTGCCAGGTTTAAACCTCTTCTTTCTTTTGTGAGTGGTCCATTCTTATTGACAACTAACTCTCAGTGTATCTNTCTTCGCTCTGTCGAAATAAAAAATGTTTCCCCACTTCTTTCTTCTGCTAACCAATCTTTGAATCCGACGACGGATCAAAGTTGGCCCTTGTTTGTCCTTATTACGTATCTTGTGTATCTTGCCCGTGGAATGGTCATAATTCAAGATACGGGTGCAACCCATCTGTCCATTTTATATCGGGTACAGTGTGTTGTAAATTTCGCGCGAGAGCTGCGCTGTGCCTTGCATAAAGCGCGTACACCAAGCTGTTTCCTCTTGTGTCGCCTGGTGTCTTTCCTTCTCTCTATCCGCTTAGTTTTTGTCTCGCCTACATATAGAATCGGAGTCCCATGGGTGTTTGAGCTGCTGTATCCCCGCCGGCTCTACCACACTTTTCCTCCTCATAATCCTCTTCTACCTCCTTTTGAAGAGAGTCGGGGGGTGCCTCCGTGTCCGTCGTCCACCCTGTCCCGATAATCGTATGTGTTGTTTATACCTTCTAAAGGCACACATTTCTCTCCGTAAGTTTTAAAAGTGGTAGGATCTGACTTTTCCTCGTCTTGGGTAAAGGCAGACTTAGGCGATGTGTGCAACTGTCTATTTCCGTGGATAATAGCGAATGCCCGTTCCTGTCCGGTCGCTTCTTTCCACGTAGAAGGGCCGGTGGAGTAAGGTAATAATTGTTCTCCTGATGTCAGGAGACAAGTGCCTGTTTTCTTCTTCCCTGTGATGCCAGGTGAAATTGTTTTATTTCGAAGTCCCCTTGCAAGATCCATCGAAGGTACCGCTCCTCGCAATTCGAGTGGGTCCTTCTGTGCCTTTTAATAACTTTCCGTTATCTCTGCATCGGTGTCTGGAATACATTGAATTACCCACCGCCGGGTGTTATTTTTTCCCCTCTGTTTCTCGGGACTCTTTGTCCTTCATTGTTCGGGTTTCTATATACGCCAAGCGATGGAGAGGAGGGCGGTTTCGGCACTCACTGGTGTAGTGATTTTTCATGCGACAATACCGGCACCATTTTTCCCCTTGCCTCTGGTTCTGAGAAAAGGAGTTGTGTTGAGTTTCCTGTCTATGTGGATTGCAAAGCAAGTTGTCTTTCTTCCCCTGATACCGGTCAACTGCGCCCTTCTCGTAATCAGTTTCTCCATGCAGATTTCTTTGCATATGTCGTAATGCAAGGTGAAGATGGTGTGTCCTCTAGGCGATATGATAGCTCGTCTGCCACTTCATGGGCCGAAATACATATTTCTGGTTCAACTCTTGTGATAGTTCAAATGCTTTAAGCAACCTCTTCATCCGAATTCGTGCTCTCTCTACTGCTTATTTCTCTCTAACTTGCCTTGAATCTCCTATACTCGCCCTCTCTCTCTCTCTCAGCTTCTAATTTCTTGGCTTCTCTCTCCTCCTTCACCGCTGCTTAATGTCAATCTTCTTTGCTTCTACTTCTGCTGCTAGTTTATCTTTTCTCTCTTGCTCTGGCAAGTTTGTCTTTACTCTCTTCTTTGTGCGCCGTTAACATTTTTTCCACATATTCCATAAGTTCTCCTTTTTCTAGTTTTAAACTAGTTGCTTCCTGGGTAATCGCAGCGCGAATTTGCATCACATCTGCCTTGATCAAGCTAGAATTTTCAATCTGCCTATCGCTACTCAAAAATTATGTGAGAGAAAAAAATATAGGGCAAAGAAAAAATTTGTGCCCTTGGCCAAAGGGAGAACCAAAACAAATTTCCCGTATGCTTCGCTATAAACCTTACAACCCGTACAGGTAAATGACAATAGTAAAGAAAACCTTGGCAATACAATTCTAAGGCTTGCTAAGAAACAGTAAATATTTCTGACCATCAACTGCCTGCCTACCAAGAAAACAATGCTAACAAGTTTCATCTCAGTGGCTTACTCGCTATTGTCCACTTGTGAACAAAACGAAGACACAATGTCTGGTCGCTTATTCAGAGCGTCCGACTTCAACAATGCCTTTTGATCGAGTCCCACCTGGTACTACCAAAAATCCAGGTAAATTTATAATGATAACAACAAAACAATATTGGTAACCAGATGCAGTAATAAAGTGCAGATAAATTAATACGGTGTAATCTTCTTACATGTGTCAATGTCTTTCTTAATATACTATGAATATCTAATCTTAATATCTAATATGAATATCTAGTTATCTAATACTCTCTATTCCGTGTTCTTCTTTCCTTCTACCTAAGTAGAATAAGGAACAGTATAGAAGACAGTGAATAGGTTTATACAAAATTTTGCAAAAAAGAATTATTTTAATGTTTTAGTCTAGGGCAAGTCCCAGGTATATTCCGGACTGCAGCCCACAATTATGTCACAAAGTTACCCCTGTGAGGGTAACCAAAGAGAGTTATCTGTGAGGTGCCGGCTTTGTCAATGGTTCAGATTCGCCTGGCACCCGGTTGAAGATGAGCAGCAGGAGTGGAGAAGGTGAATATAAGACTTGGGGATGAATTCCCAGCATATGGCCGCAGTGATTCTGGAACACGTGACATATCCCTGCGACCACTCTATCTCCCCCTCTATATACTAACGAGCCCCCACTCCCCTATTACACTGAGTGAACAGCAGAGAAAGAGAAGAAGAACAGTATGTCTCTTTCGCACACTTTCGTTCCTTCTCTATATATGTGATAACGTGTGTTGGTAAACACAACTACAACATTTATTAATGTTCTGAAATATAACAACATTCAATTACACTGATACAAATGCAACTAGAAATAACATTAACTATCCCTGTGAAGAAAGATATTAGTTAATGCAAAATACACAAATGAATCTAAAGTCTACCCTATGTGATGATGATGAATTTAAGTAACTCCTAAATACTAACAAAAAAGGATATCTTGTGTTTCTTGGTCTCTTGCTAACTGTCAATAAACTCTGGTTGTTTGAACACAATGGACAAGTCTTTGTCTGCCTACAATAACATTGGACGGTTCACTCGATTTTCGCCAGGTGTCCACGGCTTGTATTTTTTGTCTTTCACAATGCCTGTGTTGACATTGTCCCGAGCGTCGAGGTGTCTTATTCATGGGTGAGGTTGAACACAATGTTAGGCGGGTGAGACTTCGTCTGTTATGCAGATGTCCTTTTGTTGTCTTGGTATTTTGCTTATGTGGTGACGATGATGGAAATATGTTGTATATTCGTATTTGTTGGTGCATCAATTGTACAGGGAGAATCTGTCCATTACTGCATGTAATTTAGGATCTCGATTAAATTTGGTAGGCACTGGGGTTACAAAATCTCCCGTCTGCTCTTGCAAGCTGGTCGGCAGCAATCACGGCTTTTGTTTTTTCCTCATAGTTTCTCAAAGGCACTTGTTGTAAAAAATCATCCGTTGGCGACTGCCACTTCAGATCATTAAATTTCTCAAAGGCACTTGTTGTAAAAATCATCCGTTGGCGACTGCCACTTCAGATCATTAAATTTCACGTGGACAGCTATTTAGAAATGCAGCAATCCTTCTGGGTATTTTTCTGCTTTCTTTTTGGGTGGGTAGTCGATGATAGAAAGACCCTTCACCGCCNGGTAAANTCCTTTCTGCCCCCCGTGGAGTATTGGTAGGTTGTTGCCGTTAATTACGTGTGAGATGCGTGTCGTCGCAGTATCTCGGTCGGCCCTACTCTAAAGCTTGTCCTGTGATTAACGCCAACCACGTAGTAGACTAAGGATGAGTATCTCAAATGGTCCCTGTCTCTACCACTGTGATGGATAAAATAATGAACCCTTTGTAAGTATCCCGTAAACTATGCTACGCCTGTAGTGTCTTGTGTATGTGAAACCTTATCACTATAAGAAAGGGCTGTGTGGTGTTTTCTGCACGTTTTACATGTAATGTAAGAGGCAAAATAAAAGTGTCTTGTATTTACTTCGTTATAGTTACTGGAAACTGTGCAATCTTATAAATATAATCATTCTCTGCATGGCGTTTATTGCAACCTGTACTTATTAGTGTGAAATATAATATTATAATAAACGTGACTGGTATTTACAGTGTTATATTTATGGAAAATATGTATATATTATCTGAATGAAGTTAAGACATAATAAAGATAAAGTACAAAATATATTTACACTAATCCTTGGTGTCCCTATACGAATTTCACTGACACAATGTCTTGATTCTTTCTTGTGAAATCTAGAACCCACGTTTTGGTTGGCGGAATGGTTTCTCTTACCAGTGCCAAGCAATGAATCTAGGTGGGTTATATATCGTCTGAATCGCCCTAGGGCGTTTTTTTTTCGGGTTCGCTTCCTGTGTCATGTGAAATTTCGTTTGTGTTCCTAAAGTCAGACATTCCGTCCTCAACCTGTGTAAAATTTCCTTTATTATTTTGCTATGGTCGTTCTCATATTTTGCTTATCCGAGACAACTTGTCTGCGTTCGTCTTTTGGGGCACGTACAGTGTTGTTCCTCTCGTTATAATTTCGTATTCATACTGCTTTCATGTTGCCCTTGTGCAGACTTTAAGTCTCCCTTAGTCACAACAATACTTGGTTAACACTGGCCCTGTGTAAACATATCCGCAACTTAGTATCAATTATTCCGATAGTCTGTTGGTGCAATGTCCGCGTGTTGTGAAAACATTTCAGGTGAATGTTGTTGCGTGCTGTCTCAGTGTTCTGTAAACATTACATTCTACGGCTAGCCACAATAATATTGCTTGTACCTTCCTGCCTTTGTGAAAACACAACCGAGACGTTGAAGCGATTACCTCAATAATCTGTTGACCCACTGTCTATTGTTATGTAAACAGTCCATGCGAAATTGGTCGGATTACCACGATTGATGAAGACGATGTCTGGTTTTAAGAATTAAAATGCAGACTTACTCGCGTCCCGTGACACCCACCTTAGTGAACGGCTGTCTTCAACTGCTAGCATCCTGTTATTTTTCTCAGTGAGCTGGATAAATGTTCAGTTCCTCGGTCGCACCATAGTGAGATATTCAGTCAGCATTGGGACTAGACCCACTAGAGCCCACATCTCATCTAGCTCTAGAGAAAAAGCCAAGTGTGGTATCAAGCTTAGTTCAGTGGATATATTTATAATTGTCCCTAGTCCCTCGCCAGACAACCACAGTTACTAGTCAGTGATCAACCAGTGTCACGTAGGGTTTATATTCATTTAATTTCCTACATCATCTTCCTATTCTTTCACCCGAATTCTCTCTTTTATTATCTCTGTATTTCCTTTTTTTCCTGTATATTTTTCATCCATTCGTTTTGCGAATATTATTTTCATATAATTCGCAAACTTTACCTGTTTTCCTTTCTCTAAAACTGAGAATCGCACCTGGGTGGTATTGCGTACATGTCAGTCGCGCTGGTCGGACGATAGGCGTGAATTTACAGCATTCGCTAGACATTCGTCTGAGGGTTTCTGGCCTGGGGCGTGAAAATTCACCCGAGGGACATGGAAAGTAGACAGAGAGTCTGCATTTCAGTAAACGCATGAGGTTTTTCGTCAGGAAAAACCCGGCTTAGCGTGAAAATCCACTCCGCACTGCAGACGGTGGTCTGAGATTTGCAACTCATGCAAGCCCTCGGCCACTGATGGCTGTTACGTCACGCGATAAGCGGACGAAGGTGTTATACGGACAGGGGAGACTATTTCGCTTGGCGAAATAAGATTAGGATCCTGTGTCCGATTTTAAAGATATTGGCCAAGTTTGAAACTTTAATTTCATTCTCGCTCATAGACTCACAGTAGATAGGTTGCTCGTAAACAGAATAGCTGTTAGCGAAGATCTCAGTTTGTTTCGGCAATTTGTCGAACTTCTAGACTTCCAGAAATATTTTCAGCATTTTTATTCTTAAGTTGTGCGACTACCTGTAATTCTGTGGTTGAGGTAATTAATATGATAGATATATAGATTTTGTGAGTGTTAAAGTGTTAAATCGCTTAATTCATTTTTAATCTATTTCTTTAGCGCAGAAGAGAAATAAAGTGGTAGGCTATTATATTTTCTAGGGAAGCATTCAGTGGAAAGCAGAATAAAATTAAAAAATTTCTAGCTTATATAACGGCAATTGTAGCTATTTAGGAATTTAATGTAACCGCTAATACTCAGTCGAGTGTATTTTTCTAAACTAACGTATAAACTCTAGAATCGAGCCTCATGAATGGTGACGGAATACGCACGTGTTCCTAAGTCATGAGGATTGCCGATTTTTTAAATATAACTTACGTCACGGGAAGTTTAAAATGATAAGCAAAGCTCTCTGCTTGCAAGTTTAAATGTAAGTTATAACCAGTACAGATTCTGTTTATTATATTATATGTGTTATTTTTCCTCCACACAGTGAAAGTTTTGGGGTGACCCTAACTTTACCAGCACCTAGTAGTAGTTTCCATACTTGTGAAGAAATAGACAGTCCTTATTTTGAACCACGTGGGTTTCTTAAGTACCACTGGTCTAAACAGTGCATATGCAACCCGAGTTAGCCAGAAATACTATATCCCAATAACGGGTTTTCAAAGACTGTAATGATAAATACTGGACCTTGGAGCCAGATCTTAATTTCTTCTAGAAAAACTCTACGTAATTTTTCTGCCTGGTGGCGCGAAATACTTCAAGTATTAACTAACATTTCCCGACTATTATATATAATATATATTCTATATATGGGCATATATTATAATATATATATATATTATATATATATAGTGGAATATATAATTTATATATATTTTTGTGGACAAATCTGTGGTGTAACTAAAGTGAATCCTATACTGAGGGAAGGCACCGACCTGACATTCATCATTTTTAGAAACCTACGCTATTGACACTGTGCTCTGCTAACTCCCGCGCCTGGAATAATTGTTAGGTGACTTAATCAGACATTTGAACAAATTTGCACACCCAAGTAGTCGTTCCCGGAGACTCCAAGTTAAATACGTCTTTTGGAACTGGGGACTTCTTGGCAGAAGATTGCATTTTTTTGAGTCTGTGTGAAGATCTAAAATCAATGTGTTCCAAGAGGCAGCAAGAAAAGTCGTGAGTACCTGAATGAGAAGCCATGGCGGAATGAATGAGTGTACACTGGTCTGAGTGATATTTTCACTATTATATCTTTGACACCCTGTTGCGGTCCTAATTTTTTTTTTTCAATCTGCATAAATTTGTTGCTAAGGCTAGAGTTCTTGTTTTTTTGTCTTGGGTTAAATCAGATTTTTTTTTCAGACTCTGTGCATATAATTATGAGGTAAACACAAGAAAAAACTCTTAGACTCAAACCCTATGTATCTGTGACTCGGGCGCCATCATCTGTTCTCTTAACGGGGCCGGGCTAAACCTAGAGTTAACACTATAACGGGGCTATCATCCTTGCAACATTTCCTTGAATTTTTTTATGACTATGTGTATATGTATTTTCCTTGATGTACTTTCTTTGATGTTGTGAGCCGATTTTTCCTGATATTAAAATCGCTCTTGAACTTAATAATCGTGTTTGGTCAGCTCGTTCTAGATATATATATATCATTGTTATAGTTTTCCCACGTCTGTGTGTTTACCTGTCGTCACGTGTATGTGCGTGCCTGTGAGTGATAGAAATATACGTAATATGTATATTGGTGTAGTCTGTCTGACGCTGTAACAACTGTTGTAGAAGATAGGTGAGAGAGAGAAGAATTCTTTTCGCTTTCAGAGACAGCCACTATATCAAAATCTATCATCTCACGTGTGTGGAAATTCTATTACCTTTCACTAACTCTCACTGAGTCTATCACCTATTCAAACCTATTCAGAAGGGACCAAACCTAGTCTTAATTTCCTATCGAAAATCTACGACAACCAGATACAGAGGTTTCTTTTCAGAGATTCAGGATAGTAGACTTTGGTCACAGCGGATTTCACAAGCGGATTTGTGACTGGAATTTTGACGTTCGTTTTTCACCTTCTTCTAAGAAATCAGTCTGCGCTGCCAACTAGGCCGGCCACTTCTATCGACTAAACTGTGTGTACTTGTCCCTCATGTAGAAATGTTGTCCTGTCCAGTATCGCGACTCTGTGTAACTGCGTGTTCCAAATTCTGTCTTTCATTTTCTTTCTTCGCTTGTTTTTTTTCTCAGCAAATTGTTGTGTAATAAGTGATGCCATAGCTAGGTGTATTTTTTTTTCCATTTGATTTGTGTCGTCGTTGAAATTCTAATCCACATATATAAATTAAAAAGTAAATGTAAAGCCTAACAAATAAATTTAATAAAAGGAAAGAAGAATGGTAAAGAACAGTGCTGTCACAATGACTGTACTCGAAATCCCCCTTGTTTTCTCCTTCGTCTGCAAATTGTAACGTTTCACGTTGATAGTAAAAGCCTACTGCTTCAATACCCGCTTTCTACGATAAAACGTGTACTGCCTTTCTAAGAAAAACCTTGAAATACGCAAGCTGACCTATATTTAATATTCCATTCATGTCATTTTTATACACTAAGTTACCATAAACGAAAAGACAGATGGAAAAAACTAAGGATAGAAAGAAGGGAGGGCTGAAAGCCGGAACGCAGGCAATACTACCACAGTCTCGCGATACACAATTAATGCCACCCCTAACACGCGTGTAAGGCCACAAGCACTAACTTTTTTTCAAATCGACAGTGATAAAAAACACTAACCCATAGGAGTTTAGGTTTTAAAAAACCGGGAAAACGCTTATTAGTAAACATGACATTATACTGGTTTACGTTTGAAAACATTACAGTACCCAGACACCACATCGATCGAAGTGAACGGGCGGTAGAAGGAAATACATATTTTGAACGCAGCCCCTTAGCCCCATTAAATTTATATATTTGGGTTCCTTAGGACTTGCTGACAAAGAATATGTTAAACGTTACGCACAGAGTCTAGGAATTAACAAATTATAGCCATACGAAATAGTGAGGGATGTCAGACACCGCCAAAATCAGAATCGCTCAGTGGCAGATTTTCACACCACCATTGTACGGGAAATAGGCTGACATGTTACCACCTATTTGATTGGCGGAAAGTAAACATAAGGCTAAACACTACTAACCGGGCTATAAATATTGATTCTTTGTTGTTAGGGAAACGTGAGTAGGAGTACTTTTTTTTCAAACGCTTGTGAAAACATGCACGATTGGTTAGACCCGCCAATATAGTCATTCAGAGGCGTCAGGTCAGCACCACATTTTCAAATAAACTTACTAAAGAACCAGTGCGTTGAGCGCCAGTGCATATTTTTCTAAATAAAAGCCTGGGACATCGGCAGATCGAAATTGTGCTATATTCATTGCCAGTCAACGTAACTGTGTATTATTCCATGAATTGTGGTAAGCTTGAAATATTTGATATCTTTTTAATGAAAATTGAATGTAAATTGATAATTTATGTCTGTATATATGTGTGGTTCAGTAGCGAACATGAGGTAAAGCCTATATAGTGCTCCAACCTGAACAGAAGGTGTCAGAGGAAAGTAAAACTACATGGAATTGCCAAACAGTACACTGACACCTATCTTATTGACTAGAAAGAAATAATGCTGGAATTGCAGAGGCGTAGTAACCATTAGGGAGGAGTATACTGGTGAAAATTGTTTCAGATGAAGATAGCAGTTGGCCTACCGCTCTGAACTCAGTGTTTTTGTTATGTATTGTGTTCAGTCTGGAAATTTATTATAAATTAGTTCTGAAATAGGAGGTACAACCTTCTTGTTTCAGGGACCGTGGTCCTAAAGTTATTGAGCAGCACCTGGTCTGAGCTTTGCTGAATCCTAGAGGCTGACAGCATACTCCTGGGTCCAGATAGTGACCAGTGAGGTGTCTCCAAAACACAGGGAGGCTATCGAGCAGAGGAGTCTTTTCCTGCCGCCATCACGAAAGATAAGCGTCTGTGGCCAGAGGAGCTCAACATTATGCCCCCCCCCCCCCCCTCAAAATCTGACTTTATAATAAAACAGAGGGAAAATACAGTGTTTAAATTGATAGGAACTGTGAACTTTTTCCCCTACTATTTCCAAGATAAACAAACACTTGAAGTCATGATGACAAATAACAACATAGCTTGAAAAAACAAAACCAGTATTACCTCATATTACTACTACACAACTGACACACATAGGATAATATTAATAAAATATGTCACTACAAGGTTCATATTGATAAATTCTGTACATATAAATTGTAATTACAATTGATTGTGATTCCTGGTTCACTTTGTAGTTGAATCAGGACATATATATTAGTGAAAGTAATTAATACATATTTATATTTGAAACTTTACCAGTGACTTATTTAAGATAGTCTTATAGAGTGTTAAATGTGTGTGAGTGTCATAGTGTTGTCAAGTGTGTGGTGGAATAAATTAAATTGTTTATCTGTCTGTTGTTGTTGTGACTTACACTTCATCATATACATACCCTAGACATTTAACGTAGTCATCACAATATTCCAGAATAATTCTGACTGAGGTATAATGTGGTAGCAAGTAAGGTTATCTGTAAAACACTACACCTATTAGATACAGATACCTTAACAGCTGATCTCAGTCAGTACACTAAGTCCCTTATAAATATTGAAAACATCCCACTTTACCACAATTTGTTGCATGTATTTCTTAGATAACCAACGGGCTGATCACCCGTTTGCCAGTCACTTCGATTACGGAAACAACAGCAAATGGATTGATTTGCCGTTGCCCTAAAGACGCCAATAGGCGTGATGGGAAACAATGGCAAAGAAAACCTATCTACTGTTGCCCTAAGACGCCACTAGGCGTAATGGCCACTGACTGCTTTGACGGTCGGTGGCTAAGGACGGAAGAAGAAGAAGAATTTCTTAGATAACATGATAGAATACTGTTTTGGTTATTTTTCTTTGATTTGTACAATGTGGATATTTATTTAATCGAGACAAAAGATTAATGCTGGACAAGCAGTTTTCCCAATCTTTTCTTTGACCTCTCTATCTGTATAATTAGGAAATAGGGAGAGTGTGTGTGACTACAACCAACACAAGAGCAGAGGTGAAAACTAAGATAGGGGTCTCTTAGTAACCTGTTATCATGTTTGGTGTATGTCATGCAAGGGGAATCACGCTCAATGATTCTGTCTATTCTACCATTTCTGCCTCTCATTAAATATTTTACTCAGTCTGGAAGCCTGTCCCTTCCAAAGTCACATTTAATAGTTCACCCCGCCACAGTAACTGTGGCACAGATAAAATGACCCCTGAACATCTGCTACAAAAGTGTACAACATATAAGAAAAAGAGATGCGTTCATGGCGGTCACCTGAACCATTCCTGTATAAATTCTATGGAGATACCAGCAACCTCAGGTTGACCATTGTTTGCTGCAAACATGTTCAATTTGACGTCTTTTGGATGAAGAATATCCGAATTTTGTTTTCTTCAGAACAAAACATTCCGGAGTCACGTTTTTCAAATGTTCGTTTTTCTGTATCTAGTAATTTTTTTTAAACATTTATCTTCCGTTAAATTTGTTTAATTGAGATATTTCATGTGACATATCATTCAGATGACAAAGAAAGGCAAGATATGATTGCTTCTGTGCACCGTAAAATCTCAAGAACTTCAAAACATGCACCAAGCACAGGTGATTTGGACGTTCTCAGACTCGCACATCTATCTTTAAATAAGGAAAATGCTACATCGTGCACTTGTCTCACTGTTCTGTTCTCAACATCTCTCTAGGCTGTCGCAGTAGATCAAGTACTTCGTTGTGTTTTGATGTCTTAAGTTTCAAAATTTGAGGGCGACAGACACCATGTGAGCTTTTAATGCAACATAAAATGGGAAAAAAACTGAACATAGAAGAAATAGGGTTATCCTCAGCAGTGGCGTACAAAGGAGAGTGCGAGGGGGCGGTCCGCCCTGGGTTACATCCAGGAAGGGTGTGCCATCGTTTAATATAGTACTTACAGTTAAAATGTTACTTACTGGTGTGTTTCTTTACCTGGGGGGATGGGGTGTCGAAGGTAAGATCCGCCCCGGGTGCCAAGTACTTTAGGAATGCTTCTGATCCTCAGGACATGAGGAAAAAATCGCACATCATAGTGAGGTATGGTACTAATGATGAAGGAAACTTATAGATTGGGAAGTTGTGGAGCCTAAGCTCATTTTGGAACATTCAAAAATTCAATTCATTAATTAAACACCCTTTCCTCTTCCTATGGAGCATGGAGCCACCACAGCAACCGACCTGTGTACAAGAACCTGCATCAGTGCTCCTTGTCATGATTTGATTGAAGTGTCTGTCACTTTTAGCTGAGTGGTCTGCCCTGTTTTGTTCATAATTTTTGTCTACGCCCACTTTTCTGTCTTATAGCTCCTAATAGCTCCTAATTTCTGACATTGGTCATGCCAATCATACGTTGGACAGACTAATTCCACCCCTTTACACGTGAACAGCGGCATCTAGCTATAGGTCCTTTTATTCTACCTTTCTTGTAGAGAACAGCTATTTCCCTGTTTCTTTGAGTTACGGAGAATCCATGGACGCGGGGAAAACTTCTACCCTTTTATTTGTGCCGCCCTCTTCTCGTCCCGCGAACACCGGTCGCTCGTAGACCCGCCAGCGTTGCGGCAGACTACGTCCTTTTCCTGTATCTTGAATCGACTTGGGAATCTCCCCCCTAGGTCTTACGTCTGAATTTGTTTCAACTGGTGCAAATTGCAAAAGCTACCTGCAGAGTCTATCTTGCTATTTAAGCAAGAGGTTTCTATCACTCATTACCACTGTCTCAAGAAAATTCTGCCACTGGACAAAGTGATATTATGCGCCAGACCTTAATAGCAGTTATAGTGCGAGAAATATTATGTATTCGGTAAGCACACATTTGCATATTTAATACAGTGGGGTGTTATCTTAATCTAATAGAATAAAGATCATGTGTTACTTTAATTCATGTTAAATATATTTACATTTTTTGTTCCTTAAGGTAATTTTTTTTCGTGACCGGGATGCTCTGAATTTTATTAAGTGAGCCACTATCCATAACCACTAAGCATTAGCTAGGCGGAGGTTTTCTTTAGTCAGAAAGAGTGAGCCGGTGTAAAGTTAATTTTTACCAAGTTTTTTTCCCCACTTGTTTGTGTGTAGAATATTGCTAGCTGTAAAGAGTTTTTTGTTTTTGTGCTATTTGATACATATTGAGTATACGCTCAACACTATTTAGGTAACTCGGTCAGCGTGGTAACTTATCAGCGTGGACACTTTTTAATAGAGTGTGTGAGACCAGGCGTGTGTGTGTGCAAATATTTTCGCTGTGGGTCGCATTGAGCCTTGCGCGAGCAGACACACTGGCCAAGCGAACACGTCGCTGAATTTACCTGTGTGAACTTTTAGGCTAACTAAAGCGACGAGAGCGAGGGAGAAAAGGGTTTGTTTTGATTTGGTGAGATATATATATATATATATATATATATATATATATATATATATATATATATACATATATATATATATATATATATATAAAGTGAATGAGAGTTGGAAGTTAGTTTGTAAACAAGAGGATGGCTGTTACAGTGGTTAACGAGATTTTGAATCGCTGTATATTTTCAAACCCTTGGTCAGCACATTTGTTTTGTGCTTCCTGATGGGATTTGCTGCTGTCAGGTGATTACAATTTCCACCTAATAATTATCATCAGGCAGTCTACGTCATACTGCCAGGTTTCAGTTAAAAGTCCGCTGTGCGGATTACTTAACCACAGCCAATTGTTGAAAGTGTCTATCGCTCCAGCACATACGGGCTGTCGCCTTTGCCATCCAGTCATTTTCGGCAACAATACCCGACCCATTAATAGCCTGTTAACTCTGAGTATACGAGCTGGCCGACAGAACGGATTCGTCGATAGCCAGTACTTGTGAAGCACACATTACTCGTGCTGTTTGGAGTATACCACTATACATTTATTTCTGTTACCTACAGGTAAACAGCAGCCTTGCGTCCTGGATTATTTACCTACAACACATATTGCCGCCAGTTGCAGTTAACAATCATCTCAACAAATACGGGCTGCTGCCTGCCATCCAGTCCGTTTCGGCAACACTGTTTGACCCATAGATAACCGGTTACCTCTGAGTGTACTGACATAACGACCGAGAGGAGTAGTCAGTTGCCAGTACTCGTCACTTGTTTTTATAGTTCAAGTCTCCATCATCCAATATAAGAGGTGCCCCAGCGCATTTACTGGATACTCGCTCGCCAGCAAAAGTTTACGTCGTTTCGGATAATTTTGGATCAGTGGGTGCAAGTATTTCTGCACTCGTTTTAATCTCCTCCATCTGCTAGTCTGGCCTCCAGCCACAGGAAATTGTGGATGCATATGATTTATTACGACACGGTTACAGAGAGACCTTATCCCCATAGTCTGGAAATTTCAACCTAGGGGGAACAGTGTAGCGGTTTTTCTTCTAACAGAGAAAGTACCTAAGGAGCTGTCGTTTCCTCGCGAAACTGCGGGCCTAACCCCTTTAGTCAGATTTTCTTGGGAGTGAGAAAGTGTACAGGTGTTGGTAGTTTGGAGTGAGACGTTTTGCCTGAGAGATTGAGTGAAGTCTTGTGCTATTTTTCTGTGGTTGTGATATTGATACATTCACTAGCCCTTCAGAACTAGTGAAGGCATTACTTTTTTTTTTTTTTTGGTTCAACGTTGTGGTTTCTTTAATAAATATTATATGTACTAAGCGGTCAGAATTCACTCTGTTCTAACTGTTACTTAATGTTTGCTGTTGTAGTCCTTACTGTAGTAGATTATTCTATTTAGCATTGGAGGACGGACGAGGGTATGACATCTTAAACCGAGTATGGCTGGGAAGTAGACCTAAGATATTTGATTATATCTCTCTTCTCTCCAGAAGTCTTACCTCTCGCCATATTTTCATTAGTGACTTTAATTTTCTCTATTTTCACATTACTCATTCATATTCTGTCTAAACTCAGACGTTCTCTATTTCCATACTCGGGACACTCCTGCAGCCGTGGTTTCGGTACTAACGTGTTTTACAAGGTGATGTTGCCAGTCCATACATTCAAAATCGATAAGAGAAATTAAAGATGAATATCATACAACGCTATGCGCAAAATAATGACAAAAAAGAATTGATAAACGAAGAAATTTACACTATACTTAGAAATATTCAACTTTGACTAAAATGCAGACATCAGCAGCTTTAAAAAGAACAAGAGGAAACATGGGCTTGAGAAATAGAGATAGACATGAGTGTGATAAAAAAGTGGAAAGATCTTGGACGAATGGCACAGGTTATTATTGGGATGTAGGGCTTGGTGTGCTTTTATTGAAGACCTGTGGTGCACCGGGAGATGTAGAATATTGCTGATGTAGATAATGATGATGATGTTGATAATGATGATGATGATGTTATTGCGAAGGTACCTTATCGACTTCTTTGTAAGATATCTTCTTTCAAATGTTTCGATATTTCGTTTCCAATGCGATTTCCACGTTCCTTCCTTAATAATGTACATGTTTGTAATAGGTTACAGATTTTACAAATACACAAAACGAATTTATTGTATTTATTTATTGCTTGTTTTACTTATTGATCTTTGTGTTCGCTTCAAATTCTGGGGAAGATGTTGGTTTTTGGCATTTCCAACAGTTCTGTTTTATCTCACGCATTTCTTGCTACCACGAATATGAAACAATTGTCGATGTTCATTGGCTTCTATAAATATTATCAGATAAAAATTGTAACTTCCTTGAAATGTACATAAAACATACGCCCCAAACGAACCTAATTGTTGGCTGTAGAATGTTCGCGCATATGAGAAATTTATCGTTGCAACGACCATAATACATCTGATGTTTTATCAGTTACTTTGCTGGATTGCTTTGGGAATAATTACAACTAGCAGGCAAGACCATGGGGAACGCTTGGCGGGTGGAGTGAGATGGTCCTTGTCAGATTCAATATCGCGATTGTAGCATTGATCTGCGCCAGCTGAACTGCGGTATGACTGCTGGCAACATCGGGAAAAGAGTCAATTTTGGGACTACCGTTCTTCGAGTCTCCTGGGAGAGGCTTGTAAAACTTCACGCAAATTTCGTCAAATATACCATAAAAATGTGCGAGGTTATCAGGGTATCTTAATGAGATCCATGTGACAAGGCGAGGTATCAGATGTAATGAAAAAGTGTTTTGTCACGTGCTGTTATCAAAGTTCTGTCCTTGTTAATATTTGTTCTTTCTTTAGTCTTTCGGGCTTTTACGTTTTTTTTCCCCATCTAATTACGGCTTCCTCTCCTCCGCAGTCTCTCCGTCTCTCTGTCTCTGTTTTTCTTCCTCTCTCTCTCTCTCTCTCTCTCTCTCTCTCTCTCTCTCTCTCTCTCTCTCTCTCTCTCTCTCTCTCTCTCTCTCTCTCTCTCTCGTGAAACATTCTATCGAGTTCTACTTTCCTTTTTACCCATTTAACGCTCATTGTTATCTCGTTCTTCACTGGGTAAATGATCTGGTACTTTCTTTATTATTACTTTTATTTCTTAGTTTAATTTGGATACAAGATCTAAACTGGAGAATGTTATATTCATCTCTCTATCTAAACATTATATAACTTGCTGAATTGTAGCTTCTGTCTGCCTGTCTAATCATTATATAACTTGTTGAATTTTAGTTTCTCTGTTTAATCATTATATAAAAAACTTGTTGAATTTTAGTTTCCGTCTCTCTGTTTAATCATTATATAACTTGTTAAATTTTAGATTCTGTCTGTCTGTTTAATCATTATATAACTTGTTGAATTTTAGTTTCTGTCTCTCTGTTTAATCATTATATAACTTGTTGAATTTTAGTTTCTGTCTCTCTATTTAATCATCATATAACTTGTTGAATTTTAGTTTCTGTCTGTCTGTTTAATCATCATCTAACTTGTTGAATTTTAATTTCTGTCTGTCTGTTTAATCATTATATAACTTGTTGAATTTTAGTTTCTGTCTGTCTGTTTAATCATCATATAACTTGTTGAATTTTAGTTGATATCTGTCTGTTTAATCATCATATAACTTGTTGAATTTTAGTTTCTACCGTGTAGCTTAAGTAATTTTTATGAAATTATGACAGACAACTAAGGGTGTTTTGTTTAACAAATGTTGCTTTCTTTGTAAAACAATTTTCTTCGTTACAGCTCTAAACCTGAAAGTCAAGAAAGGGCTGATTTGCTACAGGATCGCATAACAATTTTTCATCACATTTTAAGAGAGTAGTGACGAAGTTCTTTTCTGGTAGACATTGCAGTCGCTATGGTAATTGGGGAGAAATGGTGTAGGTATCAGCATTTTATGAGATGGCGTAAACAAGCTGATAATGTCTTGGCATCAAAAGTGATATCCTTGTGTGAAGAAGGAGCTTCATCTCAGCTATAAGCGTGAACTTCTTTCACGTTTCAACACTCCAAGGAGCATAGGCCTTCAATAAACTTATGCTAAGTCTTCTTGTCCTGTGCCATCTGCTCAAGGTCGTTACAAGTCTTCTTCATCCCCTTCATGTCTCCAGTTCTCTTCTCCATGTGTTCTTTGGTCCTTCCTTTATCTCGCGTACCATGGAGGTTCCAGAACAAGGACTGCCTCGTAATGCAATCAACAGGTTTCGTAATAAGTGTCCGCTCCAACTTCAGCTTCTTCTTCTCATATCTTGGCGCTTGACTTGCTCTTGTCATCATTTCCACATTAGTGATCTTATCATTCACTTCAATCCTTTTTGTTCTACGCAAACATTCACTTTTGAAAGTCTGTAGCTTTTTGGTTGCTGTTTTTTGTTCTCCATGTTTTAGAGCCATACAACAGGACTGACCTGATATTTGGATTGAAAATTCTGATTTTTGTGTTGTACCTGACTTCATTTGATCTCCATGTATTTCCCATATAATATTATTAGTATTATTATTATTATTATTTTTACTGTATCATTAAGAAAATAACGCAAAGACATTTCAATAGACATTTGTATATTAATATGAATCTGACTCGTGCAAAATAGTGTAGACCAGTGGGACAAAGTAATCATCAACTTTTCTCTCCGCGGTCCTAGCTTAATAATAGCGCCAGTAAATATAAACGAATTGGAAGGCTTGTCCAGTCGAGAGGTCAAGGATAAAAGAGCCGAAATTGGCCGTCTCGTGGAGTTAAGTAAATGTCACTATAGGATTCCCGATGAAATGGTTTGGATTGGCATTCAATCGCTTCTTTAATATACCTCAGCACGGCTAAGCCCATAATAGAGTCACGTCGACGGCGGGACACTAGCAGTCTCTGAGTTGATTCAGTGGCACAAAGAGAGGCCATCGTCTTGGAGGAGTCTAAGGACTGATATGGTGGTATATAAAGTGATCATCGCCTTAGAGTAATCTAGGGTTGATGCGGAATCAGAGACATGATTCATTTTTTTTTTTTTTTAGCAATCGAAGGGCTGATACGTAGGTGCAAATAGGGGTTATCATCTTACAGCAGCCCCAATGATGATTCAATAGTTCAAAAAGTGGTGATAGTCTCCGAGCAGCTTATGAGCTGATAAAGTGGCACAAAGATGTGTCATCATACAAAGCATCATTTATTGGCGTAAAGATGGTTCATCGTCTTTGTGCAGTCAAAGTGATGATTTGATGGACAAAGAGAGGTCATCGTTTTGGAGCAGTCTAAGGGATAATTCGGTGGACAAAGAAGGGTCATCGTCTTGGAGCAGTCTGTGAGCTGATAAGTGGCACATAGAGAGATCATCATATTAAAAGTCTAAGAGATAATTCATTGGCGCAAAGAGGGTGTCACGGATGTGCCTCCCCTGCTTTGCAGTAGTGGTCCAACTGTGGCCAAAACTCAAGAGTATATAATATGGATCTTCAAAGGTGTCTACCTTCTCACAAGATTACTCTTGGCAGAGTTGTAGATAGAAGGATAATGATGCTTCTATCTCAAGGGAGTTTTCACAAGATATTTTCAGAAGTCAAGAGCAATCCTGCTTAGGGCCGAGCACTATTAACTTATATCTGATCCGTCGCCTTTTGTGAAGAAAGGGTTATGCAATGATTTATTTCAGCTCGTTCAAGCCCCCACCCTGATTTACTCAGTAGGATTCTTCTTTTCTGGTATAGCTCTGTTTAGAGTGTATTTAGTAAATTGACTGAGACAAACATGCAGTACATTCAAAATGACTAAATCGACGTTAAATTTGTACATTTACAAATAACAGATTTAATAATCATTTAGGTTTTAACAAGGTTTTAAAAAAACGAATATTTATTTATCAGAAACATTAGCATCACTATTGTGATGTAATGGTAGTTTGTAAAGGAGGTCACTTGGCAGTTTTCATGTGTTACTTAGCTGTCACTGACGGTTCTGCTTCTTCTGATGTTTTTGGTTTTTGGTAGACTGGATCACTGATCCTGCTCGTCACTGGTCAAGATTGTAGGGCGCAGCTTGTTCCCAGAAGTGTCAGTGAGTGGTCCCTCGTCTTTAAGCCCCGTCTGATGATGGTATCTAGCTGCGACTTCAGGCCACTTGTACCATTCTTGTTTCAGAAATAGTACCCTCAACTGGTACCGCCAACTAGAATGGTAAAAGGATAGAAACAAAACACCCTCCTGAGCATTGCTTTTCCCGACACATCGTTATGTATCCCCTTCTTCCTATTCCACCATCCCCTCTACCTCAGACTTTACCCTCGATGAGAATTAAGTTTGATCCTTCGAGCGAAAACGTTCTTTACATTTAAATTGAATAGCGTTATATTTACTTTACATTTAAATTAAAAGGTTAATAGAATATATAGAATATGTTTACATTTACATCTCCACTGGTTGAAAAATGTTCTCAATATAAATTGAATATGCTCTCGTTATTTTCAAAGTGAATATGTTTACATAGACATTTACACTGGTTTGAAAATGTAAATATTAGAATTAGAATGTACATCATTTCTTTCATCTTTCCCTCCCTGCTCCATATGGAACTTGGGACTACCTATGCTTTTTAGTTCTCTTTAAGAAACTAGCAATAAAGCAGTCACCATCCTTTGCAGTGGTGGCTCATGAAATCATCATTCTATATGCTGAGGTTGCCAGCCTCAAATGACTTGGACATCCACTAGCAATTTTCACATATTAATATTTACATGGCAATATATACATATTAGTTCACATGTTAGTAATGAAAAATATAGAATGTAAAATTTACAACTTACATCAATCTATGCTCACAGACTGTTTGCTCTGTGTAGGTTAAGGCACTTGCAGATGCCTTTTACACGTGTTCTTGTGGGTCGTTACTTTAACAATAAATTCCCACTTTGACTCCGTGTTTTCACATTATTCAGATCCCGGTTTTCCTTATTAAAATGATAGAGTTTTCCTGGGCTGTTTAAGTCCTTCAAAATGCTCCAACAAAGTCCGGTCTGATAAATGGAATTCTGATTCTAACTCTGGCAGTCTGGTTGTCGTCTTGGCGCGATTCTCAGTGTTCTAAATAGTGTCAGATTGTATGACACTTCGCTTCCCCCGCAGCTGCTGGTTACGATTTAGGCAGGGTCCAAACAGAAATCTGGTGGTTCCTCTATTTCGAACCCACGCCAATCGTTTTAAAACTGCATATTTAGGTGGGATAATTCACAATTATTCCGATATGGAAAATTATGTGCGTGATGCAACAGGTCACGTCTCCCATATATGGAAGTGACAGTGTCGTAGATTTTTGATAGGGGAATTAAGACTTGGGTTGGTCCCTTCTGAATATATTTGAATAAGTGATAGTCGCAGTGAGAAGTAGTAATAGCAATAGGTTTCCACGAGTGAGATGGTAGAACGTGATTAAGAGGCTGTCTCTGAGATCGAGAAATCTTCTCTCTCTCTCTCTCACCTATCTTCTACGACAGCTTTCGAGGAGTCAGACAGTCTAAACACACACACACACACACACACATATATATATATATATATATATATATATATATATATATATATATATATATATATATATATATATATATATATATATATATTATATATATATATATATATATATATATATATATATATATATATAGGGAGTCGCGCTAGCGTAGTGGTTACAACACCGCTCTGGCGATCGGGTGATTCAGGATCAAACCCGGGCGACGGCATTTGAGGATTTTTCGTCGACCAGGAATTGGACTGGATTAACTCGAGACCTGGCGAGGACATTTCAAGGAGTGTCGTCGACCAGGGATTGGCGGCTCCTGAGCCGACCCAGCTCTAATGGGTACCTCCGAAATCGGCGAGTATCTGCCTGAATGGCGAGGGACACCTGTCTCTGCACAAGAAAAGGGATACTCACGTAAAATCAATGTCAGGTTAGACATTAACAATAACCTGAGATTTCGCCTCGAGTATTAGCGGGCGTAAGAAAAAAAAAAAAAAAATATATATATATATATATATATATATATATATATATATATATATATATATATATATATATATATATATATATATATATATATATATATATATATATATATATATATATATATATATATAACCACTCACTTGCACCCACATATATGATGACAGTTGGGAAAACTATAACAAATGATTATATAAATATTCTAGAACGAGCTGACCAACACGCTGATTAATTTCAAGAGAAATTTTAATTACCATCTAAAATTTCTTCACAACACATAGAAATTACATCGAAGCATATACACATAGTCAAAAAAATCAAGGAATTTCTACAAGAAATGATAGACCCACAGTTAGATCTTATCCCTCGAGGTATGCCCACAGTCCTGTTGGAAGAAAGTGATAGCCCCAAGGAAACAAGGATACATAGGATTAGGCCTAATATTTCCCCTTCTTAAGGTATGGACAGACTTGATATCTCTGCTCTATTTTAAGGGAAATATGATTAGCAATACTTGCATACAGAAAGTTAAGATAGCAAAATGGGTGCCCAATTACAACAATAAAAAAAATCACTCCGTCCTGCATTCACTTTATTCATTCAGCCGAGCACACGTGCACATGTTCATACTCACAGCTTAGATAGCCACTTCTGGTAATACAGTTTTTAGGACATTCACCTACAGACTCGTCAAGAGCAGTCTTTGACCAAGAAATCCCCAGTTCCAAAAAGACAGGATGAATTCTCTGCTTCCGGGAACGACTCCTTGGGTGTTCTTATTTTTCGGATGTCTGTTTAGGTCACATTAAAATTGTCCAGGCACGAAACATTAACAACGAGCACAGTGTCAATAGCTTAGGTTTCTAGAATTGAGGAATGTCCGATCGGTGTCTACTTTCAGGAAAGGACTATATTTGGTCACCACACCACTAGTCGAAACTCCGTCGGAATGTTACTGACGTTAATATATTACTTGCCACAACGGCTAAATTTGTACATAGAGTTTGTGCAGAAAATCTGATCTGGCTCAAAGGCCCAGTATAAAACATTTAGTCTTTAATAAAACCCGTTAGTGAGAGTTGTACTCTGTCTATTTATGAAGACACACGCACTGTCAGACAGGTGTTAACTTGTAAACCCACGTGGTTAAAAGATTAAACTGTTTATGTTTCTCACAGGTATGTCTCTATACTAAACGCCGCCAAAATTTGGGTTAACCCCAGTTTCCACTGCATAGGGAAGAAAAACCACAAATAAAATACTTATACATGCTACGTACTCGGATTATAACTTACATTTTTTTAAAAACTGCAAGCTTACCGCTTGACTTATCATTTAAAACTTCCCGTGCACTAAGTTATATTTAAAAATCATCAATCCTCCTGAATTAGGAATACGTGCGTATTCCGTCAACACTCATGAGACTTCTAGCATTTATAAGTTAGTTTCGAAAAATTATTCTCGTCTGATTACACTAGTCAACAACCAAAATGTACCAGAAATGAAAATAGCTGATCTTAACTAATTTTGGTGTGCTGAAAACGAAAATGACATTTAAAAATGTTGATTGGCTCTAGTTTTCAAGATATATGCTACTAGTTTATTTAATTACGGTCAATTTATATATATGACGCAACTGTTGTGGGCGATTGCATAATTTTTTCTAATGACCAATAAAAGTGTAACTAGAAGTTGATGATGCAATCCTACATGATTACATCACCTTTGTGTATAAATATCTTATCTCTGATAAAATTTTGCCATTAGTTAGTGCATTTGTCCTTATCAAAAGTATCGTAGTTAGAAATGCCCAGGACATGTGCGAACAGTGCTAATAATTTCTGTTATATATGTGGTGAGGTGACATTTCTATCACAAAAAACGAAATATAACTAAAGTGATTAAGAAGGCGTACAGTTTGTATTTTGGCTGCAGAATAGGAGATCAAGATAAGAGCTGGGCGCCACACATATGCTGCAATACATGTGCAGCACATCTTAAACTGTGGTTGACTTGAAAAAGGCAAGCTATGCCTTTTGCAGTCCCAATGATGTGGAGAGAGCCCACTGATCATCTCAACAACTGTTACTTTTGCATGGTCCCTCCAATAGGGGAAAGGCATATCAAAGAAGAAAAAATGGACTCTGGAATATCCAAACATCCCCTCTGCAATACGTCCGGTACCACATGGCGATGACCTACCAGTTCCCAAAGTGCCAGAATCATTTTCCGCTGCTTCCACTGATGAAGAAGAGGACATTGGTGGTCCTGAACCATCAACCTCAAGCGACCCAGATTTTGAGCAAACTACATCCACTAAACCACACTTAATAACCCAAGGTGAACTGAATGATCTTGTAAGAGATCTGAATTTACCGAAGAACAAGGCGGAGCTTTTGGGTTCCAGATTGCAGCAGTGGAATCTCCTGGCAGAAGATGTTACAATTTCTGTTTATAGGAACCGCCAGAAGCCGCTTATTACATTCTTTTTCAAAGAGGGTGACCTTTCTGCGCGCCACAACATTTCTGGTTTAATGGCAGCCCTCAAAATCAATTACATACCGGAAGAGTGGAGGCTTTTCATTGATTCATCCAAGACGAGTCTTAAAGCTGTTTTGTTGAATAATGGTAATGTGTTACCGTCAATTCCAGTTGGTCACGCTGTTCATATGAAAGAAACTTATGAAAACATTAAGCAGCTTTTGAAGTTTATAAACTACGATCATCATCATTGGTCACTTTGCGGTGACTTAAAAGTGGTCGCTCTTTTGCTTGGACTACAGGGTGGATACACCAAGTACTGTTGCTTTCTCTGTGAGTGGGATAGCCGTGCACGAAGTGACCATTACATCAGAAGACATTGGCCAATCAGGCAGTCATTGCAGCCTGGCAGTAAGAACGTCGAGAACCCAGCACTTGTCGACACCAGCAAGATTTTGTTGCCACCCTTGCACATTAAGCTGGGTCTCATGAAAAACTTTGTCAAGGCAATGGAGACAATAGATGAGGCTTTCAAATACCTCATCAGAAAATTTCCAAGACTGAGTGAAGCTAAAATAAGAGAGGGAGTATTTGTTGGTCCGCAAATTCGAAAACTTCTTCATGATGACGAGTTTCTTTGCGTGTTGCATGGCAAGGAAAAAGCAGCATGGCTAGCATTTAAGTCAGTGGTGGACAATTTTCTTGGAAACAACAGATCTGATAATTACAATGAAATTGTAGAAATCTCCTTCTGAAGTATAAGAGTCTTGGCTGCAACATGTCTTTGAAAATTCATTTTCTGGATTCTCATCTGGATTTCTTTATGTCAAACTGTGGAGCGGTCAGTGATGAGCGTGATGAACGATTTCACCAGGACATTGCTGCTATGGAGACAAGGTATCAAGGCTATTGGAGCCCTTCAATGCTTGCTGATTACTGTTGGACTGTGACAAGAGACACCTCATCGATTAACTACAAGAAGCAAGCAAAGAGAGCTCAAACAGCGACTGAATAATGACGGAATGGGTTCAAATGTGCCTTTTTAAAACATGATATGTGAACTTTAAATAATTTTTTTTTCTATCATTTTATGTTGAAATATCAATTAATTGAGTATGTAACCACAATTTTTATAGTGCTTAAGTAGAAAGACTAGCTGTTCACCCCAGAGAATTAAACAAGCATACATTATTTGTATTACTGTAATGTAAATTCATCATTTTAAAAAAAAACCAGAGCCAATTGGTGAATTTCATTATGATATTTGAAATCAGCATGTCAAAATCAATAAGAAATGGTATATTTAATTTCTGGTACAAATAACTTTTGAAAATTTGTTGACTAGTGTTATTTTAGCAGTAAAATTAAATTCCTTAATAGCCGACTGAGTTTAAGCTAGAAATATAATTTCTGTTTTCCACTGTAACTCGTCACTATAACATAATACAGACTATATAAATTAAGCGCTCTGCACCAAATCTAACTAGTGAAATAAAATAAGCAATTTAACACTTTAAACACTTCACAAAATACTAGAATATAATATATATATATATAATATTTACCTCAACACAGAACTACTGTACTAAGAACTTAAACCACTTCGACCAAACTAAATGCCATCTCTATTAACAGAGATTCTTAGGAATCGAATGAAGGCTTGTTCTAGTCTTGACTGCGAAGTTACTGAGTGAAAATGAAATCTAACTCCCTCCAGTATATATGAAATACCAGACAAAGAGGTACGCTATTTCCATAAACTACGCAATAGCCTCCCCTTTCCGTCTTTAACGCTTACGTTTAACACCTAAACGCATGCCGTAACTGCCCCCTAATGACCGAGAGGGCGCGTGTCAGTTGCGAATGTCAGACAACCCGTCTCCAGTGCAGAAGCAGTTTTTCACACCTCCCCGAGAAACTCATCCTGAGAACCATAACTGACACTTTGCTTTATCGCACCTTACACCAACTCTGGCCGTGGAGCGTGAGTGTCATATCACATGACACTGAGAATCTACCTTGGAAACTACATGCCAGATGCAAACTACCAGACAAATGTCTCCTCATCACGTCTGACGGAGTGAATTCTCACACTTCAGACCCAGAAACTTAGCCGAAGAAACACTGTCCCAGGGGAAACTGTAGACAGCTGTCTGCTCCCCTGTCTGACGGAATGCATTCTAACACTCTGCGTCTCGTGTAGGGGCTGACACGTTACGTCATAACTGCGTTCTCAGTTTTGAGAAAAGAAAATAGTAATGTATATAGTCGCAAACGAACGAATGCGAAAAACACAAAAAGGATAAAAGAGTGATAATAAATAGAGGATACGGGTGAAAGAAAAAGAAAAAGATATAGGCAATTCAATGATCATAAAACTTCTGTGACAGACAGGTCCGTACACTCCTTCGACAATGTGTTTCAGATGTAACATCATACTTACTTTCCTATAAAAGTAATGTCTTTGAAACAGGTGGACAGGAAATGATGATGTCATTCATATCTGTCCAAAATGTGTAGCACAGACAAGTAATTTCTCTATTCGTCGTTTGCGCAAACAAAATCCGTCTGCGGGCGAGTAATTTTATCGCCTGGCACCGCTTGAGCAAACAAAACTATGCAAAACTGACCAGGCCCATCTGGGTTTTACCTGCGCTAATCTTAGCAAAGCTGAGAAGCGCAGAGCTAATGTGATGAATTATCACAAAAGGAGTGTCAAATGGTTGGAAATACCAAATATCTATTTGATAAGAGATAAGTAAATGTGTTGATCCCCCGGAAATTCCAGGTAATCAGTACGTACAACAAATGTAACTGATTACTGTCGTAGTGAAGAAGAGATCGACCCAAAATTATGTGACAGATGGGTCATCGTCTTGGTGCAGTAAGGGATGATTTGGTGGACAACGAGGGATCATCGTCTTGGAACAGTCTATGAGCTGATAAAGTGACACAAAAAGGGATCATCACGTTAAAACAGTCTAAGGGATTATTCAGTAGCTCAAAGAGATCGCATTGAAGCAGTCTGTGAGCTGATAAAATAGCACAAAGAGGGATCATCATATTCAGTCTAATATATTATTCAGTAGCTCAAAGAGGGGGTTATCGTCTTGGTGCAGTCTATGAGCTGATAAAGTGGCACAAAGATATGTCATCGTCTTCGAGCAGTCTATGAGCTGATAAAAGTTACACAAAGAGGGCTCATCGTCTTGGAGCAGTTTATGAGGTGGGGTAACCAGATCTCTTCATCGCCGCCTTTATCTTCCCCCAAATCAAGATCAGAGACAGGTACCCATTTACAGCTGGGTAGAATGGAGCGTGACGGTGCCAGATTTCGGTCCCGCAAACCGGTAGCTGTGCTGGATTAAGAACGCGTTCTAACGGCTTAGCCAATAGGACGCCTAATGATAATGAGGTAGTTGAAAAATCATATCGAGATAACAATGATTAGACAGTCATTGTGCCCTATTGAAAATGGTGACAACAACTACGACGTCCCTGACAACGCTGACAATGTTGTTGATGACATGACATAGAACACTTCATCCAAAAATAAATAAATAAATATTCCATATCACGTAAACACAGCTGTCCCACTCAGATAAATCACGTAATATCTGATGTATTCTTGTCTTGATAGAGATGTGATAACCGTTCCCTCCTGCTCCCCGTTTGCCATTTGTGATTTACAGCCTCATTTTTCCTCTCGGCCCCGGAGATCAATACTAGATATTGTTATATCTGATTGTGATTATATTGTAAGAAGGCGAGAGGGCTAGTATGCTAAACGTGCTCTGGCGAGTTCTTTGTTCGGCCGCTGGACAAAGAACATGTAGTGTTCTTCGTCCAACTTGTCGTTTGGAGTTTGATAAATTACAAGAAAGAGGGTGTGCAATTGATTTCTGTAGCCTTAAGATTGCGGTTGTGTTTATTTATTTTTAAATGAGACAACAAGATTTATGTTCAGGGTGTGTGTTTTATTTATCGTTTCGCAGTTTCCTGAGAGGGGTTTAAGAAAAACAATGGAGTTTGATTTGAAAAATGAGAATAGGCGTGTAATTATATTTTTTAAAAACAAAAATTGCAGCAGACTTGTGGGTGCTTGTTAACAAGAGTCCTACACTAGGAGAACAAAGACATTTTATATGGCTGTTGAAAAATGGCCCCCTCAGCACATAAATTTACTAAGACTTTGAAAACTTGGCGTCGTGTGTCTAATCTGGTTGTGAATCTACGTAACAGCTTCTTTACCTTATGTGGAGAAGAGATAGATGTGGGGGGAAAAAAAGAAAAGATAAAAAAGAAAATTTGAGAGAAGAAGATGGGAAGAGGAAGAAGGGAACGTAGAGTAGGAAGAAAATAATAAGGGAAGGATGATGGAGAAATAGGATATGGGAGAGGAGCATGGAGAAGTAGATGATGATGAAGAAGGATGAAGAGTAGATGATATGAAGGAAGCGCAGGAATGTGAGAGGAAAAGGGAAAGGAAAGCAAAAGATAGAGGATAGAGACAGGGAAGAAAAAAGTGGAGAAGAGAGGGATAAAGAAGGCGAAGTAGCAGAAGGAGATAATGATGATGACTGTGATAATGATCAGGACGAGATGATGATACTAATGGTGGCGACGACGGTCATAATGTGTACAATGACAACGATGGTGACAGTGATGATAGCAATCATGATAGTGGTGATGATGATGACAATGATGATGGTGATGATAATGATGATGGTGATGATGATGATGATAGTGATGATGACGACAATCATATTGTCTGGGACGACGACGATGATGACAGTAACAAGACGATGACAATGATGATGGTGTTGATGATGATGACGCCGACGATGATGATGAATGTGCTGTTGACGGTGGCGGTAATGATGATGATGATGACGCCGACGATGATGATGATGCTATTGACGGTGGCGGTAATCATGATGATGATGGCGACGACGATGATGATGAAGTAGAATAAGATGAAGTAAAAGAAGAGCTTTGTCGTAATAAAAAAAACATTTCAAATAATTTTGAATAAAACGAGAAAATTGCCCCACGACTTCTTGAAAAAAAAGGAACTGAACATGGTGATATATATACTGGGTTGCGGAAGAAAGCGGAAACGCAAGTCAAAAAGGCAATCTGGGCAAAAATTGGAGCACCAGGCCTGCATAACGACCAATCGTTTTGTCCAGAGCCCAGACAGCGGTTTCACCGCGAAGCGATGTCGTGTACAGATTAAGTCAATTTATATCAGAGCTGACTTATTCTGAGCAGAAAGGCAATTTCCAATGTTGGCCTGCACGGACTGGGAGAGGGGCTAGAAGTGATAGAGGTGGTATAAAGAATAGAATGAATGATGTGCCACAGTGTCTGAACTTTGGTTTCTATGCCATCGACCAAAAACGTCGTTTCTTTCTGAAAATGCTGCCGAAGTTCAGCAGTTGTCTTTTATGTTGTATCTCCCCTTTGGAAGTCACAATAGAGATTATTGCCCCTTTTATTTTCGTGGGATTTTCTTGACTATTTTTTATTACAATTTTTTTCCTGTATCATATTATCGAACTACGTCGTTTTATATATATATATATATATATATATATATATATATATATATATATATATATATATATATATATATATATATATATATATATATATATATATATATATATATATATATATATATATATATATATATATATGTGTGTGTGTGTGTGTGTGTGTGTGTGTGTGTGTGTGTGTGTGTGTGTGTGTGTGTGTGTGTGTGCGTGCGTGCGTGCGTGCGTGCGTGCGTGCGTGCGTGCGTGCGTGCGTGCGTGCGTGCGTGCGTGCGTGCGTGCGTGCGTGCGTGCGTGCGTGCGTGCGTGCGTGCGTGCGTGCGTGCGTGCGTGCGTGCGTGCGTGCGTGCGTGCGTGCGTGCGTGCGTGCGTGCGTGCGTGCGTGCGTGCGTGCGTGCGTGTGTGTGTGACCATAAAACTTATGTAGTTTCTGTGGGATCTCTAATTAAATGAAGTAAGAACAGGACTTGTGATACCTCATACGTGTCGTAACAGGCTACTGATATGAGGTTGGATATGAGATCCTGAAGAATGGAAAAGGACTGAAATACTAACTGGGATAGGAAGGGAGGGAGGAACATTTATAATGGTAAGGTTACCTTCTGTTGTAATGTTGTGTATATAGTTCCCTATCATCTCATTTTTTGTTTAATGCGTTGTAGTTTGCCCCTTTTATTTTTGAAAATATATTTCATGCAAAGTCTATCCCTCTCCATTAATTTTACTTCTATATCGATTTACTGAACGGGTTTTAACGAAAACGTTGATAAATGTACGATGGCGTTATTGAAAACCATTTCCCAGTTCTCTAGTTTACATTTTCAGATAATGGAGACCAGGGAAAATTTATATCAGTTTCTGAGTTTTCTCATCACTCTTCAGTTTCATTTATCTCCTCCGCCCATCTTCAGTTTGACCTAACAGATTACCTACCTCCTTAACGCTTGCTGAAGTCCCGAACTAGATATATGGGATACGTGGTGGGAAGGTCACGTGGGTCCCAGAATAGTCTCCGTTCATAGCATGTCTATGAAGGTCGCAGACACGCAGCGTACTAAACTATTCAGACTGATTTAATGATTAGAATTACTACAGCGACTTGCTGCTCCCGTAGACTCTTGGCGCTACCACCCCAATTTCGGAACCATCACAGTTCACGAAAAAGGTTCAGCCCAGACTTTACAATAAATTACTCGTTTGCTGTACCGGAAGGATATAAATCCAGGGAGAAGATCCGTGCATAATTGGCTCGAGTCTGTATTCGATTAGTTTCATAGCGGCAGAAATTACATAGTTCCAAAACATTCGATCTCAGTAGCAATTCAATCCGAAGCCATTCAACTTTGAGCGACTTAGGGATTTTAATGTAACGTTATATAACAAGTAGCAACGTCCTATTGGAAGAGTGGTTAATGCGCTGGTCTCTTGCGGGTGACGTGCCGGGTTCGAAACACGGTTACATCAGGCGCCAGTCTACCCAGCTGTAAATGAATACCTGACTCGGCTTTTGAGTTAGGGAAAGCAAATCAGCTAGGAAGGGAATTGGTTGCCCCACGTCTCAAAGCTGGACCTATATAGTGAAGTCTCTAACACTTCCAACCCCTACGGCGGCATCTACTATGGAACTACCTTTACCTTTTTTAATAACAAGTAGACCTGATTTACTTCCTGTGTTTGCATCATCATTATTTCCGTTTCCCTTCTTATGGAGCATGGAATAGTCACCTGCAGCAGGCCACATTGGAAGCCTGCACCAATCATTCACGTGCCTTAACAGCGGTGGTTTCTGAAGCAATTTGTTGTACATGATTGTCACAGAACGTCTGGACATGCTCTTTTGTGTGATCTCTCACACCTTTAGCCCAACGGCAGTATCGTTTCTTTTTCTTCCTTTTTCTCTTGCTCCCATTCAATCGCTTTTATTTGGTATAAATCATGCCTTTTCATTCTTTTACTCTCTATGTTGGATTAGTAGGATGAAGTCTCTAACACTCTACTCCCCTACGGACGTATCTGCTTTACACGCAGAATTGTTTACGTCTCGCAAGGTAAATGCGATAATACTAAGTAATTATACCGGTCATACGCTAATCTATTCTCTCAGTCTGACCATCTTTTGAAACTCGTCGGTTCAACATTTAACCCCAGGTGAAAAGTTGGTGACAATACGGTCTCGCCGATCGACATGAAAAGAACCCAAGATTGTCTGTCTGGGTTGCCGACGTCGTTGTCTGTTTGTCTGGCAGATTACACAGAGGGGACATGCGTTTATCTTTTTTTTTTTTGTGGGACAATTCCTGGTAATTGTTACAGATTATCTGTCTGGGTAGACATCTTGGCGGAAGGCTTTAGCCAGGAAAGTTCACACATTTACTTGTGAGAGGGCACAAGATGCCGGCGGAAATATTACCGCATGATTTGAAAGACGTCACGCGTTGGAATATTAAATGTAATATTTAAAAACACGTGGGGGGAATATTTTGAAATTAGACACCCCAACCCAGTGCTAGAGAGCTTACGATTGGATTAAAGTAAGAAGCCGGAATAAACTAAGGATCCTATCGGAACATCCTACGGAAGTACCGTCTGTGAAGTGAACTGAGAACTGCACATATGATGTAGTGAAATCAGAGACACAGAACTCAGAGAGACTGCAGCGCACGTCATATGAGCGACTCCCAGAAGCCAGAGAGACATAGGACTTAAATTTCCTTTATTATAAGTGAAAGATCGAAGTATTTGGGAAACTTAAAACCTTAAAAAGTAAGCCCGCCTTTATAAATACAGAGACTGAAAAACTTAAGGGACCAGGACTTTAAATACGAAGACTGGAAACCTAGGAATTGGATCACCCGTCATAAGAGAAACTTTCCCAGACCAAGTGTTTCGCAGATTCACCAATCATAAAAGGGATTCAAAATTTCCAGATCAAGTGGGTCGAGAGCATATAACATAAATTGCTCATGTCCGTTCTACCCTGCGCGAGGACATTGTGTATTCCAAAAACTTTGGTATAAGTGTAACAATTATTTTACAAATGTAAATTTGACATGTTTTCTTGCTAAGTGGTTATATATGAGGCTGGCAACCTCAACATATGTAACTAGTATATTCATAAACCACAACGAATGGAGCAGTGATGACTGATGATTACATCACATGTGCCTAAAGTGTATAATATTTTGTAAGATATATGCACTTTGTTAATTGTAACTCAGGCACCTCATTCATCGCACTGTCCAGACACATTTTCCCAGTTAATACCCAGAGGAATATGGTGAATTTTATTCATCTTTCCTGAGCTACACTGTGTACTCGGGAATTTAATTCATGAGAGAAGCACACTCATCACCACGAAAGGACGAAACAGCTGCAGGACTCCCGTATACAAGTTAAGTGCTTATAAAAAGGCACCAGCCAAAAGGACATAATTCTCTGACTATATCCTCACCCTAAATCTCTGTGAAGAGAAAATTTGATTCCAATATAAAAGTCACCAGCATTTTATTTATTTTAAACTGTTAATACTAATTGATTATTAAATTTGTTACATGTTATTTTAAAAACTAAAACAAACATAGCTGATTCAGTTGTTACATGCATGAAATCAAACGTATGAGCCAGAATATTTCATATATATATATATATATATATATATATATATATATATATATATATATATATATATATATATATATATATATATTATATATAAACATATAGACAAACATATATATAAGGTAGAAGCGTCATTAACCTTCTATCTACATCTCTGCCAAGAGTAATCTTGTGCGAAGGTAGCCACCTTCGACGACCCATTTTAGATACTCTTGAGTTGTGGCCACTGTTGGACCACTACTGCAAAGCAGCAGAGACAGTCCGTGACAATGATGATGTTGCCAGCCTCATGCACTACTTCATGTTAGTCACCTTGTAAGACATGCCGGAGGTTATTCAATAATAATAATAACACTCTTTTTTTTATTTTGAAGTCTAAGTTTTGAACGTAGATCCTTTATCACGGCGAAATTTTAGTTTCCACAATCACCAGTCTGATCTAATAACTGAGCCCGGCCGAAAGACAAATTATACAATCCTACTTGTTTTGCGGCATTAATATTTAGCTTAGGCCTTTTTTCAGTACTGTATATATAATAATAGTGATCTAAACTTCCTGTTTGATATGAAGATATAGAATGTTTGATTTTATCATAAAATAGGAATGCATCATAGCGCAATCCACTGAAACGATAATTTCTATAGCTGTGTATTTTCTTGTACCAAATTAGAAAGGTAGCCGTGACAACCACTGTTTACATTTGTGACCGGCGATGAAACTATAGCAATTTTTTTTTTTGCATTTTTTAATGCTATCTTTCACTGGCCAGCATTTCGGTACACTCATCAATTCACCAATCTCGTCCTTTACTACTCATCACGAAAACTACTAGACTCGTGTGTGCGCAGACAGGAGACCATCTTAATATGGAAATGAAACCACAACAAATGGTGTCTCAACCCTAGACGTCAAAGGTCAGAGGTTTCTACACTAGAATAGCTACAGTCACCCTCAAACATTCCCAACCACTTTTAAATTGCGAAGCATTGTGGCTTATTTTTGGAGAGAATTGGCATTCGGCTGCGTTGGTTCGGCGACGCATTTCTGTAAGTTCCAGAACTCGTCAAAATGGACAACCAGTTTCCCCAGTGGTCGAGAAGAATCACGTTCCATTGTTGATTTTGTGGGTTTTTAACAATTCTCCAGCCTGGAGAGAACAAAAAGTTGATGAAGCTCATACTCTTTTGGCCATATTGCTTGTCACACTTCCATGGGAAATGACGATGAAAGCCGGGTAAATTTGTTTTGCGCCGTTCTAAGTTCTCTTATATTATTCTAATCTTTTATGTGTCATCATTTCAAATAAATATGAGCTTCCTATTGATAGAAAGAAGAAACGTTTGCACACATTCTGAACCGGCGTGCCGTGAACGTGTCCGCTTGTCTGTTTGGTTTGTATATGTGTAGTGCCTTTTTATCATTTTAATGGTTCCTTCCTCTCGCGCGTCATCGGGTAGAGATCCCAGTTTGCGTTCTTGAGATGGGTTCGTTATTTTGACTAATTTCGGATGATGCTTCCTTACAATGACATCAATGCCGTTTATCAGTCTTGTTTCTATAGAATTGCATCAATGCCATTTATCTGTCTTCCTCTCGGACTTCCTCGTACTTGAACACAGGGAATAAGTAATATACGTGTATGGGTATTTTTCATTTCTTATTCTTTCGAACCTCAGGAATTTGAGTTTTCGTTCTTTACCCTTGCGCAATTGGGGATGAGTTCCAGGGCTTTCTTGTAAACCCAGAGGGCTTACCCAACTCAGCGGGATCAACATTGGTGAAGTTCGTAAAACATACCAGACCCTCTAATTGGCGGGTGATACAATGTCACGAGTTGGATGGACCTCTACTCTAGAGGGAATCATATACGGGTATGCTGCAGCCCCTCGTAAGAGATAAAGAAGTAGAAAACTAGACAACAGAAAAGCAGCAGAGGTGATAGGCTTACCAGAGACGCCAGCCCCGGACCATCCGAATAGCACCGCCGTCATGGTGCTACGGAGTTCTTGCACTGTGCTGACATCCTTCTTGTGTGATCTAAGGGATGAGATCGGAGCACTGATGGAGTTGTCCGTGTGCAATGAAGATAGTCCTTAAAGCCAAAACCAAACCAATGGACACCAAAAGAAAATCAAGTCTGACATAAAAATAAGAATCTCTATCTCAGATGTCAAGTCCGTACTATTGTATCGCCGTCAATCATGGAGAACAACAAAACTGACAACTAGAAAGATACAGACCTTCATACAAGTGTGCTTTGCTAGAATAGACATATAAAAAGGTATGAGAAAATTGCTTACGTGGAACTGATGAAAAGAACCAGTGGCACAAAAGGCCAGAAAAAGACGCTGGCCTTAGATAGGGCACACACTAGGAAAGCCAGTTGATAGTGTTACAAGGCAAACCTGTTAAAGAATCCCCAGGGTAAGAGATATAAAGGGATGCCTAAAACGGAGAAGAGAAGACAAATAAAAAAAGACGCAGGAGATATGGAAAGGTTTTGAGCGGATAGCACATGTGTCACGGATTGCCTCCCCAGCTTTGCAGCAGTGGTCCAACAGTGACCAAAACTCAAGAGTATCTAATATTGTCGTCCAAGGTATCTACCTGCGCGCAAGATTACTCTTGGCAGAGATGTAGGTAGAAGGTTAATAATACTTCTACCTGAAGTTCACAAGATATTCCCAGAAGTCACGAACAATGTTGCATTGTGCTGAACAATTGTTAATGCATTATATCTGGTCCGTCGCCTTTTGTGAAGAATTTACGCAGTGGTTTAGCCCGTTCAAGCCCCCAGTTGGTGCAATCCAACGAAATCCCTCTTATAAGGTATAGCTCAGTTTAGTGTAAATATATGTCTAGGTATTTATTTATAGATTAACCATTCTGGCTCATACGTTTGCTTTCATACATATAACTGAATCAACTATTATTGTTTAGTTTTAAAACAACAGGTAACAAATTTAATAGTGAAATAGTCTTTAACAGGTTAAAATAAATATGGAAAGATTAGTGAAATTTTGATAGTTATCAAGTTCTCATCATTGAGACGTAGGTGGAAATTTAACTTTATACTTAAAGTTTAACTGGAATGTCCTTGTTTGCTTTTCTTTTTGTGTTTTCTTTTCTTTTCTTTTTTATTTATTATTATTATTTTTCTTCAGTCACTATCTTGTTTATTTAAAAAAAAAAACACCTACTCATTTTTAATTATGATTGCATTCAGTAAATGAATGCTGTTATGTTAACTTTATAATGCTGCATGCCTTTAAATTAATGCTTAAAGTAACATGTGGGAATAAAAGGATATAGTATGCAAGATTAATGAGAGTGAAAGGGCAGAATGTTAGACGGGTCTGCGCGCCCAATTCTTAACCCTTCGAAAATAAAGTTCGTTCGTTCGTGCCTTTTAGTTAGCACTTAGCTTGTATGAGTGAGTCCTGCAGCTGTGGTTCATCAATTATGTGATGACGAAAGCCTTCTCTACACTCTCTTCCACTGTAGGCGGTTAAGGTGGATGTTTTTCTTTCACACTAGCTGCGTTAGTACCACAAATCGTCTCTGATGGCTTGTAACCACGAACTTTAGACAAATGGAAAGAAATAAATGCCTGCTGAGTACATTTGTTCGCCGCAAACTAACAGGCCCATTATCATACGCTCCACCTACCAATGTTAACCTCTCAGAAGAATTAAATCACAGAGCACACAGTGTAACTCAGGGAATATGATGAAAATTCACCCATATTCTTCTGGGTGTTAACTAGGAAATTGCGTCTGGAGTGCGTGAATAATGATTTGCCTGAATTACAATTAAAAAAGGTACATAATTCCCACAAGATAATATGTTACACCTTAGGCACATGTGATGTAATCATCACTCATCACTGCTCCAGTCGGAGTCTGGGGTCGCTCTGCTGTCGGGTTTTCCGCACAACTAGTCAGAAACAATCACCAGCTCTTCCTGTAGTGGTTAATGAATATACTATTTTCATATGTTGAGGTTGCCAGCCTTATATACATATCCACTAGCAAGAAAACATGTTAAATTCACGTTTGTAATAGAAATGTTCACAACTTACCCCAAATTGGGTTATACACAATCTCCCTGCGCAGATTTAGAATGGACCCGAGCAATTTCGGTGCATATGCTCTCGAATCAATTTCGTCTGAGAAATTCCTCTTATGACGGGTGAAACACTTGGTCTGGAAATCTATAATTCCTCTTATGACGGGTGAAACACTTGGTCTGGAAATCTATAATTCCTCTTATGACGGGTGAAACACTTGGTCTGGAAATCTATAATTCCTCTTATGACGGGTGAAACACTTGGCCTGGAATATTATTTCTCTTATGACTGATGATCCAATTCCTAGGTTTCCAGTCTTGTATTTATAAAGTCCTGGTCCTGAAGTTTTACAGTCTGTGTATTTAAATATGCGGGTTTACTCTTAGGGTTTCAGAGTTGCCCAAATACTGTCGATCTGTCACTTTTGATATAGGAATTATAGGTCCGATCCTTCTCTTTCTGGCTGTTGGGAGTTGCACGGTTAAAGTTGCGAAGCTGTCTTTTCTGTGTTACTGAGTTCACTAGATTATATCTCTCATTCTCAGTTCAAATCACAGATGGTGTTTTCGCCGAATGTTCCAATAGGACGCATTGTTTATTCCAGCATCTCAAATCAAACCAATCACATCTCTCTAGCACTGTTTGGGTGGGGAAGTTTTAAATATCCCCTCGCGTGTTTAAAATATTAATTTTAATATCTACGCGTGACCTCTTTATAAGACGTAATATTGTTCCGGCTGCACCCATCTGCCTTCCATAATATTGTAACCATGTTTTCCTGGCGTACTGTCTTCCGCCCAGATGTCTACCCCGACAGATTATCTAATTATCGCTTTTATCTGTGTACCTCCGCCAGACAGATGTCTGGTCAGACGATGTTGTCGTCTTTCATCGTACGCACAAAACAAGCTTGTGTCAACACGATCAGCAGCTTTCCACTGGGGTCAAATGTTTTACCGACATGTTTCCAAAGGTGGTCAGACGGATTCAAAGAGATAAGCGGCGGTGACCGGTCTGATGTCTGGGTATTGTTACGATAATACCACAGTTCATCTGGCAGAACGTAAATACGTCTGAGGAGTGGTAAACAAACCAACGGGCTGATCACCCGTTTTGCCAGTCACTTCGATTACGGAAACAACAGCAAATGGATTGATTTGCCGTTGCCCTAAAGACGCCAATAGGCGTGATGGGAAACAATGGCAAAGAAAACCTATCTGCTGTTGCCCTAAGACGCCACTAGGCGTAATGGCCACTGACTGCTTTGACGGTCAGTGGCTAAGGACGGAAGAAGAAGAAGAAGAAGTGGTAAACAAGAAAAAGACAGTCCTATAGCAAATATAGGGGAGTGGAGTGTTAGAGAATTTCCCTTACTAGATTCAGCGTAGAGAGAAAAAAATGGTGCATAAAATATGACACATATTAAAGAATGAAAGGGCAAAATTTATGCCAAATAAAAGCGATGAGTGAGAGGAAGAGAAAAATGAAGAAACAGGTTATACCGACGGAGTGGACGTGAGATCGTACACCCGTAACGTCACAACAGGGCAGGAAGAATGGAAATGTGTGTATTGGATAGGATACACTCTGAAAAAAAATATGTTGATAGTATTAAAAAATATGTTGATAGTATTTAAAAAAATGTTGATAGTATTAAAAAATATGTTGATAGTATTAAAAAGCAGATTCTGTTATGGAATCCCCAGTGTATGAGAGATAGAAGGATGCATAAACACATCTAGAAGAAAACGAGACAGAAATACAAGAGAGAATGGAGGTAAGGACGCCCAAAGTAGCTCAAATTCACAAAAAGTAGCCCAAGTCGCCCATATGTGGGTTTTTTTTTTTTTCTTTTTTTTTCTTTCAAAATTCAGAGTGGCAACACTGCTTTTTAGTAAGAGAAATGTTTATGACATTTCGTTTGAATAGACGTTGGGAACGGGTTACTTTTTTTTTTTTAAATAAAGTTTTGACGAGGCGCGTCCCGTTCAGCCTAGTCGGTTATATTAGGGCGCATCTCCAAATATAAAAGACCTTTATGTCTGATTTACTCTGGACGCTCTTGTCTACCTGTTTCGTATCTTTTCACTAACAAATCATTAAAGGGAGGGCGCCAGTGAAGGGAAAAAAACAACCCCCAGTGTTCTGCTGCCAGCTGTTTCTACTTGACTTTTATACATCAGGGGAGAATAGAAGAAGATTGGAACAACCCCTTGACAAGTGCTACAAATCTGTAGGTCATAGTCTCGCGATCCGCCTGTTGTGTTCTGCCTCTTTAAGAAATCATGTACTGTGTGAGAACGCGTCTGTGAGACTTTCACTGACCCATCCATCCATATTTTTATTCTCAAGAAATGTGCGGACGCACATAGGAGGGTCGTCCACATATGACGCCACGCAGTGAAGGATGACGGGGTTCAACATTTTGTGACGAAGTGTGACGATAGGGGGGAAGGGGTTTAAATAAATGTGACGTCACACAAGCAAAATACAAGCGAGGATCGCTTTTTGTTTTCCATAAATGAAATCTGAACAAAATAGATTTTGTAACCTCATTCCTCATAATCTACTTGTATCCGTAATAGCAGACAACTCCCTCTTGGACTACCTTTATTATTATTATAATCTCAACTGAAATATCAGATATTTGTGATAACCTTTAACTAACGTAAGTTTTTATTGTCACTGAAGCCCATTCATTCATTCATTCATTACCATTCTGCTCCCTGTGGAGGCATAGGCCTTCGATTATTTCATGCAAAATTCTTCTGTCCTGTTCCGTCCGCTCAAGATCTTTCCATGTCTTCCTATTCCCTTGTATCCCTTTCATTTCTGTCATCAATGAAATTACTTACTTACTTAGTCGTTCCCCTTCTACCGTGAGGTGTAGAGGTTTGGAAGAGAGAGCGCCAGACTATCCTATCGGCTGTCTTCCTCCTGGCCTGGTTCCACTCCAGTCCTCGGTCCTTCAAAGATTGTCTAATGTTGTCCTCCCAGCGGACTCTGGGTCGTCCTGGGAGTCTGGATCCCTGGCTCTTTGTTTCCCATGCTTGTCGTGGTTGCCGATCTTCTCCCATTCTGCAGACATGGCCAAACCATCTTAGTTGGGACTGTTCTAGTTGGGTCTGCAGGGGGTGGGATTTTAGGCCTTGGCGTATCGTCTGGTAGCGGACCATGTCTCTTCTTGTTACTTCAACCACCTTCCTCAGATACCTCATTTCTGAGGTTTGGATCTGGCTTTTATGGGTTGTGGTCATTGCCCATGACTCGCATCCATATGTCAAGACTGGGACATAGGTGGAGCGGTAAACAGCCATCTTCGTTTTCTTACCAACCTCTCTCTTGCTGAGGAATCCTCGATTTATGGCCAGAAAAAGTCTCCCAGCTGCTGCTTTTCGAATGGCCAACTCTTCTTTGATGCCTCCCTTTCGGTCTATAATAGATCCGAGATATCTAAAGTGGTATCAATGAAATTAACGGAGGAAAATCCACGGGCATACACTCGCAAAATATACAACAAGAGACACAGACAGACTAACATGTAACCTAATTATGTGTCTTCATCTGCTTTCCCTTCTTATCTCTTCAGCCTGTTTCTACTTCCTCTTATTCTTTATTCTCCTCTGTTCTTCTGTTTCTTGGGCTTATTAGTTTCTCTTCTTGTAGCCACTCTTCTTAATTATTTCGCTCGTTTCTTGGTTCCTCATTCTTCATTTCCTCTTTTCCTTCTTATGTAGAATGGGGACATAATGCCGTTCCTTGGTTGCTACTCTCCGAATCTTGGTTGCTGCTCTCCGAATCTTGGTTGCTGCTCTCCGAATCTTGGTTGCTACTCTCCGAATCTTGGTTGCTACTCTCCGAATCTTGGTTGCTACTCTCAGAATCTTGGTTGCTACTCTCCGAATCTTGGTTGCTACTCTCCGAATCCTTACATACTTTTTAAAAACACATTATGATTAAATACTATATATGTATGCTGTTATATTACCTATATAATGTTCCGTGCCTTTAAATTCATACTTAAAGTACATTTGGGAATGAATCTATACAGTTTACAAGATGAGAGAGAGAGAGAGAACGAACGAACGAACGAACGAACGAACTTTATTTTCAAAGGGTTGAGAATTGGGCACGCAGGCCCGTCTGACATTCTGCCCTTCCTTTCTCCCGTCTTTTATACTGATTTCATTTATTCTCACATACAATTTACCCATCAATTCAAGGAATTCAACGTTGTACAGGTAAAATAATAGCATACTCACATTCACAGTATCTAATTATAAACATGAAATAAAATATGTTGAAAAGTACAAACTAAGTATTACCATGAAACAAAATATGTTGAAAAGCACTAACATCATCATTAAACCTACACTCGATATTATACCATTTGTTCGGAAAAATAATCATATTAGGGGGGCAGATAATCAGAACTCATAAAGTATTCGAAAAGTTTACGATTGTATGAATAGGGACTGAGGTTGTTATGTTTTAGATAATGTGGAAGATAGTTCCAAAGATGAGCAGCAGAGTAAGCTAAGCTTTTCTTGAATAAGTCAAGCCTAGGCTTGGGCACTTGTATTTTGTTAAGGCGTTGACTGCGTCTTTCACTGTATTTGAACATTGGCCACAGATATGTTGGAGCATTCTGTGACAGGATTTTGTGAACAAATTTAGCTTTGTTGAACAGAAAGCGCTTTCTTAGAGGCAGTATTTTGAGATATTTATATAGATCTACACACTGTGTTTGGCAGTTGTCAGAAACTAGACGCACTGCACGCTTTTGTAGTGAATGGAGTCTTTTTGTGTTGGACATAGAACAACCATCCCAGATTGTGGAGCAATAGTCAAGGTTTGTTTGTATGTGAGATACATAGAACAATTTTCGTGCATCTTCATCTAGGAAATGTTTGATTTTAGCTAACTGGTAAACTTTCTGTGCCGTTTGCTTAGTCAGTGCATGAACATGTGAGTTCCAATTAAGATGCTGGTCAACGACTATTCCTAGAGTTTTATGTTCATTAACGTTTTCAATTGGGTGGGTACCAATATAGATCTGAAGTGTTGTTTTCTCAGAATTTTGTAATTTTTGTCTAGTTGATATTAACATGCACTTTGTTTTAATTATATTAATTAGCATGCGATTTCCGATGCTCCACTTAATCAGATTGTCTGTATCTTTTTGTAACGATAGTTCGAGTGTGTTGCAACTCGTATCACTCGTGTAGATAGTACAGTCATCAGCAAATAGGTCACAGGATGCGTGTTCGACGTGTAATGGAAGGTCATTAATGTATATGGCAAAAAGTAGAGGCCCAAGAATAGAGCCCTGAGGAACGCCGGTATTTATTATGGTTGGGTATGAGCAAGAGTTATTGTAAAAAAACTACATGTTTTCTGTCTGACAGGAATGATTTAATTATCGTCACTAGTTGAAGGTTTACTTTTGATGTTTCTAGTTTTCTAATTAAAATAGCGTGATCTATCATATCAAATGCTTTTTTAAAGTCTACAAAAACTGCCCCACATATGTTATCGTTATTAATATTTAAGTGCCAGTTGTCAATCATCTTAGTTAGAGCTGTGTGACATGAATGTTTAGGTCTAAACCCCGACTGACTATCAATTAGCAAGCCGTTGTTAACTAGGTGTTGTAGTGTTATTTTATGTATGTGTTTTTCTAGTGGTTTGGATAGCGATGATATTAAGGAGATTGGCCTATAGTTACCAAGGTTATTATTGTCGGAAGAGCCAGGTTTTAAGAGAGGATATACCTTAGCGACTTTAAAGTGCCACGGAAAGTAGCTCCGTGCGATACATTGATTGTATATGTATGTAAGCGAATCACTAATAGCTGGAGCCGCATAACGCAGTATTCGATTACTGACTCCGTCAAGTCCTGATGAGTTATTATCTTTAAGTCCTAGAAGATAGTTATACACTTCATTAACTGTCATAAACGGAATGTTGGATGGGATTGTGTTGGTACATTTGTTCTCACAAAATACTGACAGCCTGCCTAAGTCACAAGGTGAATTTGGTATTGTAGATTTAAGACTGTTTATTTCTGCCTGAAGGTAATTGCTGAAGTCTGTGGGAGTAAATGAAGTATTAGGGGTTGACGAGACTGACAGATTTCGCTTGTTCGCTAAGGTATTGATTGCTTTCCATATATCTTTACTGTTTGTTTTGTTCTGAACCAAATTTTTAAAGTAATTCTTTTTTTCTCTACGAATTAAATATTGCACGTTGTTCCTCTGTTCTCTGTATATGTTAAAGTCCTTGTTTTTGTGAGCTTGATCTCTCTGCCTCATGGCGTCTAGCACTGCTTGTGTGATCCAAGGAGATTTGACCTGTCGTTTCACACGAACTTCTTTAGTTGGTGCGTGGTTATCAAACACACAAAGAAAGATACGTGTCCAATGGGCAATGGCGTCATCGGGATCAGAAAGCTGGTAAACACTGGCAAGAGGTGCAGTTCGCAAATCATGTAAAAATAGTTCACGGTTGAAATGTTTAAAACTTCTAAATTTAATACTGATATGTTTATTTCTTGGAGCTTTATATTTATTCTTTGACCACGTGCAACATATAGGGTAGTGGTCACTCATCGCGACAGTAGGAACAGAGCATTCTATAATATTGTCTGCACAGGTGACGTAGATGTGGTCAATTATTGTGGATGATGCATTTGTTACCCTGGTAGGCTGGTTGACTATTTGTTTTAGGTTGTAGTAGAGAGAGAGAGAGAGAGAGAGAGAGAGAGAGAGAGAGGAAGGAAGTGCAGAATGTAAGACGAGTCTTCTTTGATCCATAACCGCCAACCGCCAAAGCAGTCAGCGGCCATCACGCCAGGTGGTGTCTTGTAGGGCAGCAACAATTTGATTCCACTTTGCTCGGTCGGCGGCCATCCTTCGTACAGTGCCCCATCTCTGGTTCATTCTTTGCATCTCGGCTTCCACAGTTCTCCGCCAAGTTGTTTTTGGTCGGCCTCTCTTTCGCTTTCCCTCGGGGGTCCATAGCATAGCTGTTCTTGTGATGGTATCAGGGTCCCTTCTGAGGACGTGGCCTACCCAACTCCAGCGTCTGCCAGTTATGATGGTGTGTATGTCCTCCTGGTTACTCCGAAAAAGTAGTTCTTGGTTGCTGATGGTGTTTGGCCAAAAGATTCGGAGAATTTTCCTTAGGCAGATTGTGTGGAAGGAGGACAGTTCCGACATTTCCTTCTCTGTTATTCTCCAACATTCCGCACCATAGAGAAGCACAGAAAGTACACAGCTCTCATACAGTCTTAATTTGGTGTTTGTGCTGTACTGGGAAGACTTCCAAATGTTGTTGAGAATAGCAAGGCTGTTCTCGCTTTATTCATTCTGTTGTTAATGTCCTTGCTTGTTCCGTCGTCAGGTGTTACTATGCATCCTAGGTAAGTAAATGTGTCTGTCTGTTCTAACTTCTGGTTCCTTACTATTACTGGCTCAGGATTGCCCACATTTAGTGTCATGACCTCTGTCTTCTTCAGATTGATGTTCAGGCCAACCTGCTGGCCATACTTATTCAGTCTATCGGTTTTGTCTTGAATGTGTTAATGTGAATGCGCGAGTAGTGCAATGTCATCTGCATATTCCAGATCTTCCAGTGTAGAAAATGTTATCCATCTAATTCCTCTTGGACTACCCTCTCTTGTTTGGCGCATCACCCAATCTATGGCTGTCAAAAATAATGTTGTTGATAAGGGGCATTCCTGTCGTACACCTGTTTTCACTTCGAAAGTCACATTACTCAATCAAACACTGCACGTAAAGTTAGAATAGAGGCTTTTTATGATGGAAACAATGTGGCTAGGAATTCCATAAGCCCTCAGTATTTTCTATAGGCTGTTTCTGTGTATGCTGTCGAAAGCCTTTTCAAAATCAACAAAGTTAATGTACAGCTGTCTCTGCCATTCTGAGCACTGCTCTATAATGTTCCTGAGGGTAAATATATGAACTGCACATCTTCTGTTCTTTCTAAAGCCCGCTTGTTCTTTCCTCAGTTTATGGTCAACTGCTTTTGAAATTCTCTGGATGATTATCCTGCCTAGTATTTTGCTGGGAACTGAGAGGAGACTAATTCCTCTCCAGTTGTTGCAGTTTGCAAGGTCGCCCTTTTTGGGCAATTTGACAATTATTCCTTTACTCCACTCTGTTGGTGTTGTCCCAGTTTCCCAGACTTTCGCAAATAGTGGTTCTAATAGTTCTGCTGCTAGTTCAGGGTCTGCCTTGAATAACTCAGCATTTAGATTGTCGTGACCAGGCGCTTTTCCATTTTTTAACTCTTTGATAGCTGTGATGATTTCTTCTTTTCGTGGAATATCCGTATTTACGTCTAAGTCACTTTCAGCCTCAGGAACATTCAGCTGAGTCTCTGGTGGTTCCTTATTCAGTGTTTCTCTGAAGTGCTCTGCCCATCTTGTTTCCTGCCCCTGTGCTGTGGTGATGAGATTTCCTTGTTTGTCTCTTACTAACGTTATGTTGTTTGCACCTCGTTTTCCACTGATAGTTTTAGTTATTTTATAAACTCTGCTTTGTTCATTTCTCAGTGCTGCCCCTTCTGCCTGTCTTGCAAGGTCATCCAGAAATGTCCTTTTGTTAGCACGGGTTTGACGTTTTACTTCCTTGTCCAGCTGACTGTACTGTTCACAATAAATTGCCTTTAACCTGGGAGACTTAGCTTCTGCTTTCTTTCTTTTCATTTCCTTTCTCTTTGCTATGATGTTTAGCGTTTCTGGTGTTATCCAGTCTTGGCTCTTTCTTTCCTGGAATCCCAAGCATGACTTGCTGCTTTCCTTGTATATTGTTGAGATGGTGTTGAATTTCTGGTCGACATCATCAGTCTCTGTTCTTTCCTGGCTTTTGGTAATCTGATATCGTCTCTTTACGTCGACCGCGAACGCTTTTCTTGTGAGGGGGTCCTTAAGATTCATGATGTTATATCTTTTCTGTTTGACTGCAACTGGTCCAGCAGCTCTGAGTTTCACCTTCAGTCTTGCTACTACTAGGTGATGATCACTTCCCACATCTGCGCCTCTTCTTAATTTCACGTCTTGTAGTGCATGCCTTCATCTGCCATTGACCATTATGTGATCTATCTGGTTTCTGTCTCGTCCGTTTGGTGATTCCCATGTTAACTTGTGCACTTCTTTGTGTTGAAAAAGTGTTCCTCCGATGACCAGGTTGTTAATACTGCAGAAGCTTATTAATTTGTCCCCATTTTCATTTACTGTTCCACTGCCGCATTTCCCCATTACTCTTTCGTTATAATTATTGTGTGTTCCAACTTTCGCATTTAGATCTCCCATTACTATAATAAGATCGTACCTGGGTACAGTTTCCATTTCCTTTTGTACCTGTTAATAGAATTCGTCCTTGATCTCTTCATCGCTGTCATTTGTTGATGCATAACATTGTATAATTGTGGTGTTGGTGAATCTCCCTCGTAAGACGAGTATGCACGCTCGATTCGTAACACTTGGAAAATAAAATTCTTTCGTTCGTTCTACGTCGAGTTGATCCACGTCTTTGTTTGCTATCCATGTTCTCTACCGCCACTGTCTTGTTATAGAAACAGTTTTCTTGTACTATACTTCTTCTTCGTTCGGCCTGAAAAGGACGTTGGTTGCGTTGTGTACGTTTACAAGGAAACTGCGATATTTGCGCCTTTCGGCCGACACATCCGACTTCAGCACGACATTTTTGGGACCAGGTTAGCCTTCCCTCTTTGATCCCTACTCACTCAGCCACACTGCAGTGGTGCAGCCTGTTTCCAGGACCACCACTTGGAGGTGGAGTAGGGTCTTGGTCAGCTCTGGTTCACTGACCCTGACGCAAGCAATCTAGTTATGGGTCGCTAACTGCATTCCTCACTGTTGACGCGTCTTAGGTCCCTTCTTGTACTATACGAACAATATCCTTCTATCCTTATCATCACTGACTCTTGTGCAATATCATATCTCTACTTAACTTGTCTACGCTGGACTACACATTGCGGGGACCTACTAATAGCAATATGTGGCAGGCCGTGCTCTGGAATAGCCAGGGTAAGAAAAGCAGAGGTAGGCCTTTGAAAAACCCACGGAGAAGAGAACTGGAGACAGAAATAACAATGATAAGGAAGTCATGGAAAGACCTTGACCCTGATGCCAAGCGACAGGAGGACTTGACATTTGTTTGTTGAAGGCCTATGTCAGTGTTTCTCAACCTTTTTGTGTTCACGGCACACTTTTCATTTTTCTAAAATTTTGCGGCACTCCTATCTGACCCAGCGCCTGAATAAACAATTACAGTAATATATTTATATTAAATAAAATACACTGATTTGTCGCAACTTTAGAATAAAGACAACTCTCAATTTGATTTTCTTTTAATAGTTTTAAATAATTTTGAAGTACAGTATATCTATTTTTGTTCAAAGCAATATATAGCTCAAATTATAATTGAATTAATTCAAGCTGTACGATCAATTTTACATTACATGATCATTAAAAAATATACTTCATGTAGTAAATTTACAAAATTTTTGCGGCACACTTTGACTGGCGCGGCGGCACACTAGTATGCTGCAGCACACTAGTATGCTGCAGCACACCGCTTGAGAAACACTGGCCTATGTTCTTTGGGGAACCGAATGACAATGAAGGGAATCCCAATTTTATTGACGTGAACGCATTTTTTGTTTGTTTGTATTTTTTACAACCTTGTTAAGATATTTTACAAAAAAATAACAATTTACGACAAAACGAAAGATACATTAGGTCACCTTTAAACAAATTTTACATTTTTAAATATAAATATTAAATAACGTTTTACCCCCCCCCCCGCCTTTTTTTTACCCCTTCTCTCTTCCCCCCCCCCCCCCCCCCCCTTCCCGCCCCCCCCCCCCCCCCCCCCCCTTTTTTTCCCCCCAGGAGACAACAATAACAACAAAAACTTTAAGAACATTCCTTAATTCTTAAATCCATCCATTAGGATGATAAGCTGACAAATAAGAGACAGTAGTAAATTTGAACTGTTTCCTCCTGTCGCAAATGGAAATGTTGTTCATTCCTAAGTAGGACCCATTACTCTGTCCGAGGAAATGACATAATATCCGGCCTGGTTTTCATACAGAGTAATTTTCCCCTGTCTCTCAAGTTAGCTAATATTGCTCAGCTTATTTGGTAAGGCGTGTTATTATGGTCAGCTGTCGCATAAATATCTCTGGATAATGGTTAGAAGTACATTTTATCCTATTCTAGATTCAGCAAATAATTTATCAGTGTGAGAGAAATTGCACATCATAGCAAATTATCTATACATGAAACAAAATATGAATGTGGAAGAGATTCTTGGAAAGCCTGCAAAAGTGCAGAGGCCTTGTCCACTATTTTCTTAACAATGTAAGGTTTCGTATTAAGTGAGCAACAGACATTTCCAGCAAGCACAATGTCACAAGTAGTTATGTCTGTAAATATAGAATACAACCGAATATGTACAGATACAGAAGAAAAAGGTAAAGGTGGTTCAACACCAGGTACTGCCGCGGGGAAGTAATTTATCAAAGACGTCATTGTATTAGGTGTAAGCTTTAGGGGGTGGGGTGACCAGTTTCTCTCCCCTCTATCTTTGCCTTCCCTAACTCAAGAGTCATATACCGAGAAACAGCGGGGTTGACTGGAACGTGACGCCGTCTGGTTTCGAACCCGATAACTTTGCCTCGGGAAACAAGAGCTCTAACCACTCATCTACAATATATACGGAAGCCATTGTGAAAAAAAGGAAGATTGTGATATGTGTTCTCTTCAGTTACATCAGATCTACATATCACACCTTTTTCCATCCAACTTCCTCCTTATTTCTTCGTTTCTTCTTCGTTGCTATCATTCCTCATTCTCATCAAACATAGCAGATAAAACACCCAGGAAGAGATAAGATAGATGTTTCCGAGAAGAGATAAAGCGATAATTTTCAGACAAAAAAACCAGCAACTGTAGACTTAAATCCCACCTATTCAATACATTAAATATTGGGTAGACAGACTAGTGTCCATGTAGGGCAGTCAGACTAGTGTCCTTGTAAGGAAGACTAGTGTCCATGTAGGGAAGACAGACTAGTGTCTATAAGGGAAGACATACTAATGTCAGTGTAGGGAAGACAGACTAGTGTCTATAAGGGAAGACATACTAATGTCAATGTAGGGAAGACAGACTAGTGTCTATAAGGGAAGACATACTAATGTCAATGTGGGGAAGACAGACTAGTGTCCATGTAGGAAAGACAGACTAGTGCACGTGTAGGGAAGATAGACTGGTGCCCATGTAGGGAAGACAGACTAGTGTCCATGTATGAGAGACAGACGAGTGCCCATGTATGAAAGACAGACTAGCTCTCGTGTACGGAAGACAGACTAGTGTCCATGTATGAGAGACAGACGAGTGTCCATGTAAGAAAGACATACTAGTTCTCATGTACGGAAGACAGACTACTACCCATGTATGGAAGACAGACTAGTTCCCATGTATGAAAGACAGACTAGTTCTCATGTATGAAAGACAGACTAGTGTCCGTGTACGGAAGACAGACTAGTGTCCACGTAGGGACGACAAGCAAACAGCTGAATGTCCTCCAAATATGATGGCTCTCTCTAGAGCCGCACTATGACAGTATGGTCTTCGTCAACATTCTTGAGGGAAACAAATTGGAAGACGATGACTGACAGTATGGTCTTCGTCAACATTCTTGAGGGAAACAAATTGGAAGACGATGAGTGACAGTATGGTCTTCGTCAACATTCTTGAGGGAAACAAATTGGAAGACGATGACTGACAGTATGGTCTTCGTCAACATTCTTGAGGGAAACAAATTGGAAGACGATGAGTGACAGTATGGTCTTCGTCAACATTCTTGAGGGAAACAAATTGGAAGACGATGACTGACAGTATGGTCTTCGTCAACATTCTTGAGGGAAACAAATTGGAAGACGATGAGTGACAGTATAGTCTTCGTCAACATTCTTGAGGGAAACAAATTGGAAGACGATGACTGACAGTATGGTCTTCGTCAACATTCTTGAGGTAAACAAATTGGAAGACGATGACTGACAGTATGGTCTTCGTCAACATTCTTGAGGGAAACAAATTGGAAGACGATGACTGACAGTATGGTCTTCGTCAACATTCTTGAGGGAAACAAATTGGAAGACGATGACTGACAGTATGGTCTTCGTCAACATTCTTGAGGGAAACAAATTGGAAGACGATGACTGACAGTATGGTCTTCTTCAACATTCTTGAGGTAAACAAATTGGAAGACGATGACTGACAGTATGGTCTTCGTCAACATTCTTGAGGGAAACAAATTGGAAGACGATGACTGACAGTATGGTCTTCGTCAACATTCTTGAGGTAAACAAATTGGAAGACGATGAGTGACAGTATGGTCTTCGTCAACATTCTTGAGGGAAACAAATTGGAAGACGATGACTGACAGTATGGTCTTCGTCAACATTCTTGAGGGAAACAAATTGGAAGACGATGACTGACAGTATGGTCTTCGTCAACATTCTTGAGGTAAACAAATTGGATGACGATGAGTGACAGTATGGTCTTCGTCAACATTCTTGAGGGAAACAAATTGGAAGACGATGACTGACAGTATGGTCTTCGTCAACATTCTTGAGGTAAACAAATTGGAAGACGATGACTGACAGTATGGTCTTCGTCAACATTCTTGAGGTAAACAAATTGGAAGACGATGACTGACAGTATGGTCTTCGTCAACATTCTTGAGGGAAACAAATTGGAAGACGATGAGTGACAGTATGGTCTTCGTCAACATTCTTGAGGGAAACAAATTGGAAGACGATGACTGACAGTATGGTCTTCGTCAACATTCTTGAGATAAACAAATTGGAAGACGATGAGTGACAGTATGGTCTTCGTCAACATTCTTGAGGGAAACAAATTGGAAGACGATGACTGACAGTATGGTCTTCGTCAACATTCTTGAGGTAAACAAATTGGAAGACGATGAGTGACAGTATGGTCTTCGTCAACATTCTTGAGGTAAACAAATTGGAAGACGATGAGTGACAGTATGGTCTTCGTCAACATTCTTGAGGGAAACAAATTGGAAGACGATGACTGACAGTATGGTCTTCGTCAACATTCTTGAGGGAAACAAATTGGAAGACGATGAGTGACAGTATGGTCTTCGTCAACATTCTTGAGGGAAACAAATTGGAAGACGATGACTGACAGTATGGTCTTCGTCAACATTCTTTAGGTAAACAAATTGGAAGACGATGAGTGACAGTATGGTCTTCGTCAACATTCTTGAGGGAAACAAATTGGAAGACGATGACTGACTGTATGGTCTTCGTCAACATTCTTGAGGGAAACAAATTGGAAGACGATGACTGACAGTATGGTCTTCGTCAACATTCTTGAGGTAAACAAATTGGAAGACGATGAGTGACAGTATGGTCTTCGTCAACATTCTTGAGGGAAACAAATTGGAAGACGATGAGTGACAGTATGGTCTTCGTCAACATTCTTGAGGTAAACAAATTGGAAGACGATGAGTGACAGTATGGTCTTCGTCAACATTCTTGAGGTAAACAAATTGGAAGACGATGAGTGACAGTATGGTCTTCGTCAACATTCTTGAGGTAAACAAATTGGAAGACGATGAGTGACAGTATGGTCTTCGTCAACATTCTTGAGGGAAACAAATTGGAAGACGATGAGTGACAGTATGGTCTTCGTCAACATTCTTGAGGTAAACAAATTGGAAGACGATGAGTGACAGTATGGTCATCGTCAACATTCTTGAGGGAAACAAATTGGAAGACGATGACTGACAGTATGGTCTTCGTCAACATTCTTGAGGTAAACAAATTGGATGACGATGAGTGACAGTATGGTCTTCGTCAACATTCTTGAGGTAAACAAATTGGAAGACGATGAGTGACAGTATGGTCTTCGTCAACATTCTTGAGGTAAACAAATTGGAAGACGATGAGTGACAGTATGGTCTTCGTCAACATTCTTGAGGTAAACAAATTGGAAGACGATGAGTGACAGTATGGTCTTCGTCAACATTCTTGAGGGAAACAAATTGGAAGACGATGAGTGACAGTATGGTCTTCGTCAACATTCTTGAGGTAAACAAATTGGAAGACGATGAGTGACAGTATGGTCTTCGTCAACATTCTTGAGGGAAACAAATTGGAAGACGATGAGTGACAGTATGGTCTTCGTCAACATTCTTGAGGTAAACAAACTGGAAGACGATGAATGACAGTATGGTCTTCGTCAACATTCTTGAGGGAAACAAATTGGAAGACGATGAGTGACAGTATGGTCTTCGTCAACATTCTTGAGGGAAACAAATTGGAAGACGATGACTGACAGTATGGTCTTCGTCAACATTCTTGAGGGAAACAAATTGGAAGACGATGAGTGACAGTATGGTCTTCGTCAACATTCTTGAGGGAAACAAATTGGAAGACGATGAGTGACAGTATGGTCTTCGTCAACATTCTTGAGGGAAACAAATTGGAAGACGATGACTGACAGTATGGTCTTCGTCAACATTCTTGAGGTAAACAAATTGGAAGACGATGAGTGACAGTATGGTCTTCGTCAACATTCTTGAGGTAAACAGATTGGAAGACGATGAGTGACAGTATGGTCTTCGTCAACATTCTTGAGGGAAACAAATTGGAAGACGATGAGTGACAGTATGGTCTTCGTCAACATTCTTGAGGTAAACGGATTGGAAGACGATGAGTGACAGTATGGTCTTCGTCAACATTCTTGAGGGAAACAAATTGGAAGAAGATGAGTGACAGTATGGTCTTCGTCAACATTCTTGAGGGAAACAAATTGGAAGACGATGACTGACAGTATGGTCTTCGTCAACATTCTTGAGGGAAACAAATTGGAAGACGATGAGTGACAGTATGGTCTTCGTCAACATTCTTGAGGTAAATAAATTGGAAGACGATGAGTGACAGTATGGTCTTCGTCAACATTCTTGAGGGAAACAAATTGGAAGACGATGACTGACAGTATGGTCTTCGTCAACATTCTTGAGGTAAACAAATTGGAAGACGATGACTGACAGTATGGTCTTCGTCAACATTCTTGAGGGAAACAAATTGGAAGACGATGACTGACAGTATGGTCTTCGTCAACATTCTTGAGGGAAACAAATTGGAAGACGATGACTGACAGTATGGTCTTCGTCAACATTCTTGAGGGAAACAAATTGGAAGACGATGACTGACAGTATGGTCTTCGTCAACATTCTTGAGGGAAACAAATTGGAAGACGATGACTGACAGTATGGTCTTCGTCAACATTCTTGAGGTAAACAAATTGGAAGACGATGACTGACAGTATGGTCTTCGTCAACATTCTTGAGGGAAAGAAATTGGAAGACGATGACTGACAGTATGGTCTTCGTCAACATTCTTGAGGTAAACAAATTGGATGACGATGAGTGACAGTATGGTCTTCGTCAACATTCTTGAGGGATACAAATTGGAAGACGATGCCTGACAGTATGGTCTTCGTCAACATTCTTGAGGGAAACAAATTGGAAGACGATGACTGACAGTATGGTCTTCGTCAAAATTCTTGAGGGAAACAAATTGGAAGACGATGACTGACAGTATGGTCTTCGTCAACATTCTTGAGGTAAACAAATTGGAAGACGATGAGTGACAGTATGGTCTTCGTCAACATTCTTGAGGGAAACAAATTGGAAGACGATGACTGACAGTATGGTCTTCGTCAACATTCTTGAGGGAAACAAATTGGAAGACGATGACTGACAGTATGGTCTTCGTCAACATTCTTGAGGTAAACAAATTGGAAGACGATGACTGACAGTATGGTCTTCGTCAACATTCTTGAGGGAAAGAAATTGGAAGACGATGACTGACAGTATGGTCTTCGTCAACATTCTTGAGGGAAACAAATTGGAAGACGATGACTGACAGTATAGTCTTCGTCAACATTCTTGAGGGAAACAAATTGGAAGACGATGACTGACAGTATGGTCTTCGTCAACATTCTTGAGGGAAACAAATTGGAAGACGATGAGTGACAGTATGGTCTTCGTCAACATTCTTGAGGTAAACAAATTGGAAGACGATGACTGACAGTATGGTCTTCGTCAACATTCTTGAGGGAAAGAAATTGGAAGACGATGACTGACAGTATGGTCTTCGTCAACATTCTTGAGGGAAACAAATTGGAAGACGATGACTGACAGTATGGTCTTCGTCAACATTCTTGAGGGAAACAAATTGGAAGACGATGACTGACAGTATGGTCTTCGTCAACATTCTTGAGGTAAACAAATTGGAAGACGATGAGTGACAGTATGGTCTTCGTCAACATTCTTGAGGGAAACAAATTGGAAGACGATGACTGACAGTATGGTCTTCGTCAACATTCTTGAGGTAAACAAATTGGAAGTCGATGACTGACAGTATGGTCTTCGTCAACATTCTTGAGGGAAACAAATTGGAAGACGATGAGTGACAGTATGGTCTTCGTCAACATTCTTGAGGGAAACAAATTGGAAGACGATGAGTGACAGTATGGTCTTCGTCAACATTCTTGAGGTAAACAAATTGGAAGACGATGACTGACAGTATGGTCTTCGTCAACATTCTTGAGGAAACAAATTGGAAGACGATGAGTGACAGTATGGTCTTCGTCAACATTCTTGAGGTAAACAAATTGGAAGACGATGAGTGACAGTATGGTCTTCGTCAACATTCTTGAGGGAAACAAATTGGAAGACGATGAGTGACAGTATGGTCTTCGTCAACATTCTTGAGGGAAACAAATTGGAAGACGATGAGTGACAGTATGGTCTTCGTCAACATTCTTGAGGTAAACAAATTGGAAGACGATGAGTGACAGTATGGTCTTCGTCAACATTCTTGAGGGAAACAAATTGGAAGACGATGAGTGACAGTATGGTCTTCGTCAACATTCTTGAGGTAAACAAATTGGAAGACGATGAGTGACAGTATGGTCTTCGTCAACATTCTTGAGGTAAACAAATTGGAAGACGATGACTGACAGTATGGTCTTCGTCAACATTCTTGAGGGAAACAAATTGGAAGACGATGAGTGACAGTATGGTCTTCGTCAACATTCTTGAGGTAAACAAATTGGAAGACGATGAGTGACAGTATGGTCTTCGTCAACATTCTTGAGGGAAACAAATTGGAAGACGATGAGTGACAGTATGGTCTTCGTCAACATTCTTGAGGTAAACAAATTGGAAGACGATGACTGACAGTATGGTCTTCGTCAACATTCTTGAGGTAAACAAATTGGAAGACGATGAGTGACAGTATGGTCTTCGTCAACATTCTTGAGGTAAACAAATTGGAAGACGATGAGTGACAGTATGGTCTTCGTCAACATTCTTGAGGTAAACAAATTGGAAGACGATGAGTGACAGTATGGTCTTCGTCAACATTCTTGAGGGAAACAAATTGGAAGACGATGAGTGACAGTATGGTCTTCGTCAACATTCTTGAGGGAAACAAATTGGAAGACGATGAGTGACAGTATGGTCTTCGTCAACATTCTTGAGGGAAACAAATTGGAAGACGATGAGTGACAGTATGGTCTTCGTCAACATTCTTGAGGGAAACAAATTGGAAGACGATGACTGACAGTATGGTCTTCGTCAACATTCTTGAGGTAAACAAATTGGAAGACGATGAGTGACAGTATGGTCTTCGTCAACATTCTTGAGGTAAACAAATTGGAAGACGATGAGTGACAGTATGGTCTTCGTCAACATTCTTGAGGGAAACAAATTGGAAGACGATGAGTGACAGTATGGTCTTCGTCAACATTCTTGAGGTAAACAAATTGGAAGACGATGAGTGACAGTATGGTCTTCGTCAACATTCTTGAGGGAAACAAATTGGAAGACGATGAGAAAATCAGACAGCCATTTTATGAGAGAAATAGACGTGGTTATATGAGAGTAGGTTGCAATGTAAAGTTGGTTAGGGCGTATCTTGTGCAAATCTGTTGATAGAATTACAAGCAAGTAATTATTCTGGGATTTCCAGGGTAAGAGTGGTATAGAGAAACAGAAACACGAATGGAAAAGGAACTGAAGACAGACCAGAAAAGGAAATAGATGACATAGAAAGACTTGGAACGGAAGGCACAGGGCAGGAGTGATTCAATTTGTTGAGACTTTGCTCCTCGTGGTGCTGAAGGGTAGTGATGATGGTATTGATGATGGTAATGATGATGATATTGGTAATGATGATGGTAATTAGGATGGTAATTAGGATGGTAATGATGATGGGAAGGATGATTATGATGATGATGGTAATGATGATGGTAATGATAATGATAATGATGGTAATAATGATGGTAATGATGATGATGGAAATAATGATGGTGGTAATGATGATGATGATAATGATGGTGGTAATGATAATGATGATGGTAATGATGATGATGGTAATGATGATGGTAATGATGATGGTAATAATGATGGTAATGATGATGATGGTAATAATGATGGTGGTAATGATGATGATAATGATGATGATGGTGGTAATGATAATGATGATGATAATGATGATGATGGTAATGATGGTGGTAATGATGGTGGTGATGATGATGATGATGATGATGATGATGATGATGATGATGATGATGATGATGATGATGATGATGATGATGATGATGATGATGATGATGATGATGATGGTAATGATAATGATGATGGTAATGATGGTGGTAATGATGGTGGTAATGATGATGGTAATGATGATGATGGTAATGATGATGATAATGATGATGGTATGAGAGCGTACGGTGTTTGTACATTTATGGATACGTCGCACATGTGAACGTAAAACATACATGCACACTAACAATTTTAAGATACAGTTTACAAAAATAAAAATTTAAGCAGACATTTTACGACATTTTCTGAAAATAGGTAGATACATAAATAAGAAAATAGGGCTCATTGATACACAGGGCAGTCTCCACATCCGGGTGTTGGCTGTAAAAGGGATCTCTAACATGTTCTATCTGTTGCCTGATGATCCAATCCGCGAGATACATCCGGTTCGTCTTCGTGATGTTTCCTTCTAATTCACACCGCTATCGGGTCTTTTTACTAATTTTGTTCTTCAGTCTTTCTTTTCTCTGTATCTTTTCAGCAGATTTATGTCTTTTAGATAGCAGGGAATGAGACATGTGACCAGTCACCAGTACTATGCCTGGAAAAAAACTATATGGATACAAAAAGCCTCCAGTTGACCACTGCTTTGTTTTAGCATATTGAAGTTGACGTCTGAAAGTATACGAAGAAGAAGAAGTGGTTTTACTCATTCTTTCCTTCCTTGATATATTCTCTACAGTTTTCTGTCTTTTTGAAAGCACGGTATAAAACAAATGTCAAGAGGGGGGCAGTCGTTATGTCAATGTTTGTGTCTATGTATGCTTGTCTGTGAAATATTAAATTCATTTAAAAAAGGATCACAGAAAGTTAAGAAATATATTTCTAGTACTGCATGCTATGATTCTGCTTTTATTCTGCATACGAAGTATGGAGCTCTTACTAGGGCAGCACCGAATAGTTGTTTTTACTATTCGGCCAAATACGAATACGAAAAGTGAGTGAACTATTGGCATAAAAAGTTATGTTCAATAGGTTTACTGAGATTTTTATTAATTATAAAGTAATCAACAACAAACACTTAACGTTTCAAAGTGTTACAGCGTTACAAAAATAGGGCAAATATCTTGGAACTAATTAATGCTAATAACTAAACACTAATCAGTTTCTAAATTCAGTTCAAAAGCCATTGCAGCAAGATACATGCATTCGCTTTAAAAAAAAAAAAAAACTCTCTAAACGTTCTCTGCCAAAAAATGACATCTGTTGTCTGAAAACGCGTTGCTGACTATTCGTATTCGATTGCAGCGTACTGTTCGGGCGAATACGAAAAGTTCATTGAATGTACTATTCGGCACCGAATCGAAAACGAATCGAATATTCGGTTCACCCGTAACTCTTACTGCAATTGGTCTTACTGGAAACCTGCGCTAAAGATCTTCATGCACTCTTGCAATTGTGATTTTTGTAGCTTTTTTTTTTTTTACATGATGAGGATGTGAGCCACATGCCCAACCTCACATTAGTCGATTCTTACGACATGCCTAAGAGAGCAGTACTTATATGGTTTCTTTGTCTCCTCGGAGGCCCTCGGGAAACACACGTATGTAACCCCCCCCCCCCCCCCAATAAATAAATAAAAATCTAAATCCTAACATATCTAGAGAAAAACACTTCCATTGTCCTAGACACACAGTCTATACTCTATACTGCACATCAAGGGTGTGCAAGACGTCGACCACGGTCCATGGCCGAATAGCCTGGCATAAACAGTTGTTTAAATTGTTTTTCTTTCTAATTCTTTAATTAAATCGTTCAAATTTAAAGCTATAATATTTTTCAAACCGAAATTTGAGGACTTATTTGAAGCGATGTAGGGCAAATCTCCAACATCCATCTTTTGCAATACCAGTACCTAAATATTACATGTTTGTTTGGTTTGTTTTTATTGATGTAATATCAGTTTATTGTACATATTTTTAAGTGGGGGAGGGGGAAGGGGGGGGGGGTGTCTCCAATGAATAAACATTTTTGTTTGTCTTAAAAATGCCTTCTTTATTTCACACATATGCGGAGTTATTTTATTATTTATAGCTGGAAAACTGTAAAAGTAGCAACAATAAAAAATTGTATTTGGTAGAATGGAACCAGGCCAGGAGGAAGACAGTCGATAGGATAGTCTGGCGCTCTCTCTTCCAAACCTCTACACCTCACGGTAGAAAGGGAACGACTAAGTAAGTAAGTAAGATCGCAGCCTCATTGAAAAAAGAAGAAGCGGATCTTGGCATGTTAAAGTGTGCGCGAGCCTGATATACAAGATTATATATATACTGAGTCAGAGTCAGACATGTACAAGGTTTTGGACACGTGATTAAATAAAAATAATATGGCAATGAAAAGTGAATAGAGTGGGATAAGGGCGGCAATGTCATTTTTATTAAGGATAGATCTGTCGAATCTTTGATGTCACACACGAAAGTTATCATTTGGGGTCTCAAGGGCGGCTCTAGATTGAGAAGATAGATCCAGATAGACAAGTTGGAGTATTCAGATTGAAAGATCAAGACAGAAGATCGAGGTTTGACAGACATGAGCACACAGTAGAGACAAGATAAAGTGCAATTACTTCATAAATGCATCAAGTATGGGATACGGTAATATAGACAAAGAGAGGCGAGGTAAGTTATGGGAGTGAGAGAAATAGAGTTGGTTGTAAAGCGGTAGAGACAAATATAGACAGTAGATATGCTGAAGGCAGTAGGAGAGAAAGAATGAGAAATAGGATTTGAAGTGGTAAAGATAGCGATATAAACAGACAGGTAGACTCAGTTATGAGGAGTGAATCGGTTAGAGCAGGGTTTCTTAAACTTGTTCATGCCATGGGCCCATTTGATTGTCCGATGAAGGCCTGGACTCCTGTGATTGTGAGATGAAGGCCTGGACCCCTGTGACTGTCAGATGAAGGCCTGGACCCCTGTGACTGTCCAGTTGAAGATTATGGGCCCCTTCTTGAAAAAACAAATGTACAGAAAAGCATAATTTAAAATTTTACATTTATGGTTATGTACACGTACACTCTAGAACCCTTTCATCGACCCCCAAGGGGCCGATGTACCACAGGTTAAGAACCCCTGGGTTAGATGTAGCTTTGTGAAGTATGAGGGATAGAAATATAAAGAGTGAAATAGCTAGACATAAGTTTGTGAAGTATGAGCGACAGAAAATGTAAAGAATGAAGTAGGCCGAGATATGTTTGAGAAGTATGAGATATGAAAAATGAGCAGAGTCAGATAAGGAGTGAAACAACCGAAGGGTTGTAATATAAACATATATATCTGGGGTTGAGGAGTGAAGTGTTAGAGGCTTCTTTATTCTAGGCCTCAGCTTTATGAAGTGGTGTGACCGGTTCCTTTGCTCGTTGCCTTTGCCTTCCCTAAATCATGCGCTAGTCAGCTATTCTCTTACAGCTGAGTAGACTGAAACCTGAAACGATCTGGGTTTGAACTTGATAAATTTGCCTCGAGAAGCAAGCGATCTTACCACTCTGCCACGCGAACACACTTTGTAAATTGTACTACATATTTACTGACTTAGTCGTTCCTCTTCTACCATGGGGTGTAGAGGTTTGCCATAGAGAGCGCCATGCTATCCTATCGGCTGTTTTCCTTTTGGTTTGGTTCCAGCCCATTTCTTGGTCCTTCAGAGATTGTCTGATATTGTCCAGAGATTGTCTGATATTGTCCAGAGATTGTCTGATATTGTCCAGAGATTGTCTGATATTGTCCAGAGATTGTCTGATATTGTCCAGAGATTGTCTGATATTGTCCAGAGATTGTCTGATATTGTCCAGAGATTGTCCAGCGAACACTGGGTCGTCCTGGAGATCTGGATCCTTGGCTCTTGGTTTCCCATGTTTGTCGTGGCAGCCGGGCCTCTCCTGGTCTGCAGACATGGCCAGACCATCGCAACTGGGACTGCCCTAGTTGGCTGCAGGAGCTGGGATTCGGAGGCCATGCCGTATGGTCTGGTTGCGTCTCTGTAAGCTGCAATAGACAGAACATGGACAGACCAACTGGGTTAGATCTGAAGAAAACCGGAAGCAGGGTTCGTGTCAGGAAAAGTTTGGGACATTTGGGACAGAAACATGAACAGACTATCTGAATAAGATGTGAAGAGAAAAGGAAACAGAGAGTGTCGGGAAAATTTTGGGACATTGTTTTAGAAATTCAGGCAGGATATGGTATGACAAGTTAAAGAAGTGAAGAAGTTTATGACAGTTATAAGTCATAGTTACATAGACAAATATAAATGTATACGACAGACAGTCTCAGCTTAGTGGAGCTAGACAAAATAGGCAGGGGTGCGGACACAAAAAAACGTAACAGACAAACATAAATTTAATATGGAATACATCCTGACGTATGAGATGCGATAATACTAAAGAGCAGCCACCTGTAGCAAATGAACATGGGTAGACCAAAATATAAATATAGACAAACACCGGGGGGGGGGGGGGGGGGGGGGGGGGGGGGGGGGGGGGGGGGGGGGGGGGGGGGGGGGGGGGTTAGAATGACGTTAAAAATCAAAAGATCAAGAAAGGTTAAGAAATTGGAGAAAAAGTGATCTTAAAAGACCCAGAAAGGTTAGAGGTTGGACAAAAAGTGGTGGAAAACATTAGGAAAGGTTAAGAGATGGGACAAACAATAGCGTTCAAAAATCATAAGAAAGTTTAAGAAATGGGAGGAAAGATAATGAGATCAATAAATCAAGAACAGTTAAAAGATGGGAGAAAAAGTGAGGACAAAAGATCAAGAAAGGTTAAAAGATAAGTGAAAAACTGAGGAAGAACATCAATAAAAGTTAGAGATATGGTAACATGAGAAATAAGACCAGCAGAAAGAATAAAAAGTCACAGTAATAAAATAGTTTACGAATAAACGAGAAGCGATCACTGCAAAGCAAACGTTAGATCAATAAGCAAAGAAAAGTTCTATTCAGTGTTCCACAACTTCAGCTGATAATAATAATAATAATAAATTCTTTAAGCACCAAACACGGCGCATAAGGCAGAAACCAGTGCTCTCCAGGTTGTTCGTTGTGACGCCACTCCTCTTAGCTCTTGCACATTATTTAGGCCCAACGTTCTTCCTTCTCTTATTATTGTTCTTCTGAGTGTTTCTTTTGGTCTTCCTTTTTTTCCTCTTACCCTCAGGAACCCAAGTGAGCGCCTGTAGTGGTATTCTGTTGTTTTGCATTCGTAGGACATGACCGATATATGACCATCGTCTTTTCCTTATATAGTCGGAGACATATTTCTGCCTAGAGTCTTCTCTTATTTGTCGATTAGTCTTGAATTCTTTCCAACTGATGTTCATGAGTTTTCTAAGACATTTGTTCTCGAATGTATTCAGCTTGTTCTCCAATGATTTTGTTATTTTCCAACTCTCACAGCCGTATGTTAACACTGAGATAACATTTGAATTAAACAGACGAAGCTTGGTATGTATATTCAATGATCGTAATTTCCAAATGTTAGATAATCTATTGAAGGCGCTAGCTGCCAAAGCAATTCTAGTATGGATTTCTCTTGTTGTGTCACCATCCTGAGTCATTTTACTGCCTAAATAATTGAAACTTTCAACTTTCTGTAGTTTTTCCCCGTTCAAGATGATATCAAAGGTCTCGTTAGAAAAGTTCATAGCTTTAGTTTTAGAGGCATTTATTTGGAGACCTATTTTAACCGAGAGATGACACAAATTATTTATTGCTTCTTGGGATTGTCTTGGTGTTGAACTTAAGAATGCTACATCATCTGCGAAATCCAGGTCCCCCAGGAATTTTCCATTTGTCCATTTTATACCTAATTGTTCATTGTGGGTATAGTTTCTCATAACCCAATCAATAGCTATTCCAAAAAGTAGTGGTGACATAATACAGCCTTGTTTCACCCCTGTTTCTACTGTAAACCATTCTGTATTCCCTTTATTCGTTCTAACACAACATCTTGCATTGTCATATAGTGCTTTGATTATATTCACATATTTTGTTGGAAAACCATAGATTGTAAGTATCTTCCACAATGATGGGCGGTGTAGACTATCAAAGGCTTTTTGAAAATCGACGAAGGTGATAATAAGTGGCGATTGCCTTTCCACTGATTCTTCTATAATTGTTCTTAGTGTGAATATTTGATCAATACATGATCGTTTCGGCCTGAAACCCGCTTGTTCTTCTCTGATCTTTTCGTCAGCATGCAATTTAAGTCTTTCTAACATCATGCAACATAATAATTTTCCGCTGATGTTTGTGGGAAATTTGCCACGCCTTATGTATCCATACGCGCGTACATACGTAAATATATTTCATCAGTAAATATTTCTAGAAAGCCACGCTCAAGATGTTGCAATTATGCTTCATTCAGAAAATTAAAGGCTGTGCTCGCTACATTAATCTCTGATACTCCAAAACGCTTTTGTCCATCAAGAACCACGCATCTAAAATATATTTAACTTCATTTATACATTTAAGGGACATAAAAAAAATATGAATACGCCTTAAAGGTTTTTCAAACATTTCATTCATTTTGAAGTCTATTGGAGCGTGACACAGATTCGTCGTACTGTGAAAATAAGATTTGTTAAACTGAACGGGCTGGGAATGGAAAACTAAATGCCGAGATTGGAAATTACAATAACTATCAATCCAAGAACTACAGTAACTACAGGGTGTCCATAAAAGATTGTACCCTTTTAAAAAAATTTATTCTCGGCCTCATGATGTGGTACGAGGATGCTTTCTATCACAAAAGTAAGACAATCTCTGCAAGTTTTTAAGCATACCTTACAAAGACTAAAAAAGAATGTACCTATTTCTTTTTTTTTTTTTTGGTCACCTACTTGATCACACCAGTGTGTTGAGAGACATGTAACAATTACCGGTTGCAACTCAATTGCGAAAGTTTCACTTGAAATACCCGCTGCACGCATGCGCACTTCTTCGAGTCTTTGTAAAGTATGCTTAAAAACTTGCAGAGATTATCTTACTTTTGTGATAGAAAGCATCCTCGTACCACATCTTGGGGCCGAGAATAAATTTTTTGAAAAGGGTACAATCTTTTATGGACACCCTGTACTTATGTGGAGTGTGGGAAATGTAAGACCTGACTGCCTTCTCTCTTTGTTGTCGTCATTATCGTTGACTCTTTTCGTTCTTAATGGGGCATGGGGGTACTACTGCAGGTGTTTCTATTGCTGGAAGCCGATATCAAAGCATTTATGTCCTCTTACAGCAAAGTTTTTTTTTGTAGCAATTTGATTAACATAATGAGGTTGCCAACCTCATGTACAACCTCATATCAATCGCCTCTTACAACATACTTGATGGAGCAATTACCATATTAATTCTTTGCCTCCTCCGAGATACCGAGGTCTCTCTCTAAATGTTATAAGCATATTAAAGTAACAATAAACAGTATAAGAGTATGAAGATTTTTATTATCATCATCACTATCATCATCATCATTATCATCATCATCATAATCATTATTATTATTATCATCATTATTATCATTATCATCATCATTATCACCATCATTATCATTATTATCATTATAATTATCACCATCATTATAATCATTATTATCATCATCATTATAATTTTCATCATCATTATCATCACCATCATCATCATTATAATCATTATTATCATCATCATCATTATCATCATCCCCATCATCATCATTATAATCATTATTATCATCATCATTATCATCATCATTATCATCATTAACATAATCATCATCATTAACATAATCATCATCATTATCATCATCATAATTCATTATCATCATTATCATTATCATCATCATTATCATCATCATTATCATCATTAACATAATCATCATCATTGTCATCATCATTATCATCATTGTCATCATCATTATCATCATCATTATCATCATTAACATAATCATTATCATCATCATTAATCATTATCATCATCATCATTGTCGTGGTTGAGTAAAGTGTAGAGTATTTGTCGAGTTGGACAATAGTAGTGAAATCGACAAGGGATAGTGGACTGACAGAGTTATAGATTACACACACAGAAAGGTGTAAATAGGAGATAGACTTGAGACAACCTGGAAGAAGATTTACCAAAATGATCTCTCTCTCCAAGCCTCAACTCACTTTTCACTGTCTAAGCATCTCCAGCTCTCACTCTTTTCTCTTATCATACATAGAGATTCTAGTAAAGAGCTAAAAAATGTAAATTATGGATGAAAAGGGTCGGGAACAGCGCATTAATAAATGTGTAAACTTTATTAACGAAGAAAAGCATGGAGTTAATGCATATCATCATACACAGCATAAATTACATCAATAATCAAATAATCATCAATAGTCATCAATAATCATATACCCCAACAATAATGCAAATACACACCCACAAACACACACACCACCAACACTCATAAAACCTGTAGAACACAGAGAGATGAAATAACTGAGTGTCAGTCCGTCCGCTTTCGGGATCATATGAAATAGCTCCAGTAAGTGGTTTTTTCGTACATATCCTCCATGGGTGATGGAATTAACCCGAATAAAATCACTGTATAGGCGCTATCATTGGTGATTCCTCCCTAATTGCGCGAGGTGGTCTGGAAGACTATTTATCTCCTGCTGATCGAATAAACAAACTGAACGACAGCCTGTCCGCTATTTCGTGGGACCAAATTTGCTAGCTCCAGAAAGTGTATTACTTGTAGATCCTTCGTGAGGGACTAGCCTACAAAACTTTCTTTGTTGGTGCTAAACGTTGGTGACTCCCCTTATAGCGTGAGTGGGGCTGGAACTCTGTCCATAGATGGCTGCTCATATGTGCGAGGTTTTAAGTATCCAGAAAAATACACCAGAAGAAGTCACTTGAGGACAAAGAGTCCCAGGCGCGCTTATCCGGCGCTAGGCTCTGCTTGGCTGTAAATCCTGTTTAAACTGGTTTGGCTGTGGTTTGCTGAGTGCCCCGTTTAGGCACAAAAAAGACGGGTGATATGGTATTCTGCTATAGGCATGCTGGGCGGTTTTGATATTCTGGAAGCCGCGATGCTCTGGCTGGTAATCCAATAGGCGAGTAGAGAACTACTACTGCATTTGGCGATTCCAGATTTTGCGTTGGCTCCGTTGCATTGCGTGAGCTTAACTTGGCGTTGACAAAAAGGGGTTTTGATTCAGGAATGGGGTTGACGATTCGTGACGCTAGCGGTATTTAGAAACCCTCTAGATCGAAGAGTCTGCTCTAGCGATTCGGTTATCCCTGAAACTGAGACCCAAAAAGAGACACCCTTTTACTTCAAGCAAATAATAAATCACACTAACTTTATACAGAAAGTTTCGCTCCGCTATGGGATTAAATTTATTGTAGTTATTGCTATGATAGTTTAGGGCTGTCTTTAACCATGTCTCCTGTTCCTTAAAAATATCAATTATCAACACGCGCCCGCATAGGCTTAATATCTTTTGCACCCCCAGGTACCTGTCAGTAAATGTTCTGTCATCAAAAATCTACTCCTCTTCTCCCAATCTCAACATACAGGAAACCTAACCTGTAGTTACAGTTAAATGAATATGCTTATTCATCTTACAACATTAAATGAATTTACATAAACAGATTACAGCATTTGACATTACATAAATAAATCGTATGTCCCCTTTGGAAAATATATTAGCATTCCACAAAATGAGTACAAAGAAAATGCAATGTTCTTGCTATAATAATACAGTTGTGGCTAGATCATAAGATATAATTATATCTATGCCTGGTGACTGCTTTCAGTGAAAGCCATAGACTAGTGCCTAGCCACACAAGTAAGCATAAAATGATCCTCCCTTGCCACTAGAAATATCTATCAAAAGGAACAAGTGACTATCTCCTATAATCCAGAGTTATTACCTGCATCTCACTATTCAGTTTCTAAGTGCACCATCCACACCTGACATTATCTTACAGAAATGACAGTTAATTTTGCTGACTCTTAACCCAATGGTAAGCATTCGTGGACTGATTCTACGCCTAATATCTGTTATTGTAAGTTTAACATTTAACCCATGATAAACCGTAACAGTTTAAGCACCCTTACTAGGCCGTAGACAGCGCTACATTATCACTGAATAAAATTACTAGGAGAAATCCTCAAAATGAATTCACGTCACTTCCTATCAGATATATAAAAACTAACATGAATATATCATATTATAATAAGATATGTCAACTCACCCCGAAAATGACTAGAACATAGGCAAACACATTCTAGTACTGAGTTAAAGTTTGCCTTATCTCATGATGGTCATCTACGGGCCAGGAATATACACGAATGTCTTTGTCTATTAAAACCAGTCTACTCTTATAGATCACAAAGGACGCTCCCCCCGGACACCTGGCCTGCATATTTCTACAGAAGTACGGCGAAAGACGTAATCTAGAGTAAGACAACAGAAATCGTGTGAAAGTTCCCCAGGTAGAGAAATGCATAACATTATGCTCTATCTTGTCTAAGGGCAAAAACCCAAAGACTGACCGCGGGTTTGTCTCCCCCTGTTTCCAGGATGCATAATATTATGATCCGAAGCAGCGTTCTGGAAGCCAAACACAGGGACCCTTTCGCTCGTGATCAAAGGCTTTAAACGTAAGAGATATTCCCTTGGTCAGACCAGGTGCGGCTTAGATAATATTATCGTTCGCTGACCGCTACAGGCCGGAACGTAACCAAACCTCAGGTGGGGTTAGAGGTGAAAAAGTTTGGCCACGAAGGTAGAAAATGAAAGAAAAAGAAATTACAAAATGTCCAGGAAAACAGAACATTTAAAGGAGTAATCAAATTATGGACAAGATGGTAAAATACATTATCGGTCACGTGACAATCATTATCATCATTATCATCATCATTAATCATTATCATCATCATCATTATCATTATTATAATCATCATCATTATAATCATCATCATCATCATTATAATCATCATCATCATTATAATCATTATAATCATCATCATTATAATCATCATCATCATTATAATCATCATCATTATAATCATCATCATCATTATCATCATCATCATCATTATCATCATTATCATCATCATCATTATCATCATCATCATCATCATTATCATCATCATTATCATCATTATCATCACCCTTCAGCTATCCAAGAAGTATAGCTCTTCAATGAATTCATGCCAAGACCTCCTGTCATGTACCATCTCCTCAAGGTCTTTCCATATCATGTTTTATTTATTTCTTCATTTATGCCTCCACTTCTCTTCTCCGTGTGTTTCTTGGTCTCCCTGGGTCTTTTTTACCCTGGGGATTTCAAAGAAGATCTGTCTTGTTATGCTGTCAGCAGGTTTTTCTCAGTGTGTGCTATATCCATCATCAGTGTCTTCTTCTCATCTCTTATTCCACAGGCACTTTTGTTGATCTTGTCATCACTTCCACACGGATGATAATGTCGTATTATTTCAGTTTTTTTTTTTTCATTTTCCCCAAGCATCCATTTATGAAACTCTGTAACTTTTTGGTTCTTGTTGTTTGTTGTTGTCCATGTTTCAGAGCCATACTTCATCTTCTTCTTCCTAGTTCGTCCTGAAAAGGACGTTGGTTGCGTTGTGTCTGTTTACGCCGGAGCTGTCATATCTGCGCCTTTCGGCCGACACATCCGACTTCAGCACGGCATTTTTTGGGACCGGGTTTGCCTTCCCTCTTCGATCCCTACTCTCTCAGCCAGACTGCAGTGATGCAGCCTGTTTCCAGGACCACCACGTGGAGGTGAAGTAGGGTTTTGGTCAGCTCTGGTTCGCTGACCCTGATGCAAGCAGTCAAACTATGGGTCGCTGACTGCATTCTCTATTGCTGCATCTTTGGGTCCCAGAGCCATACAATAGGATGGATCTGACATTTGAGTTGAAGATTCTGATTTGAAGAGATAATCGTCGAATGAAGATGTGTGACCAAACTGCTCTAGTATAAACATAAACAGATGTTACTGTAGGCTAGTGTCACAAAATGGTGTGTGTTTGTTTGTTTGTAGTTAGGTATGAAAAATGTGTATGTATACCATGTTAAAAGATGCAGAACAAAGATACAGTTCAGGTTTCTGTATAATTCATTTATCAGTTCACCTGTACATTACACAAATACAATGTTAAGAGATATTCTACGCGCTGCCCATGTAGTATACCGTTTGAAAGCCCTTACATAGTTGAATGTTTAACAGTTCATATATATTATTAATCTTCATACATATATGCCACGTATCTGCACTAGCTAGTCTGTCTCGTTTACTTGAAATGTATGTATGACTAGTTGGTTTATGTTCATTATGCCTTCTATCTATCTATCTATCTATCTATCTATCTATCTATCTATCTATCTATCTATCTATCTATCTATCTATCTATCTATCTATCTATCTATCTATCTATCTATCTATCTATCTATCTATCTATCTATCTATCTGTCTGTCTATCTATCTATCTGTCTGTCTGTCTGTCTGTCTGTCTGTCTGTCTGTCTGTCTGGTCTGTCTGCCTGCCTGCATGCCTGCATGCCTGCCTGCCTGCCTGCCTGAATTAGTGGATGCAGTATAAAACATGAGAGAAAGGTAAGGCAGAATTTCAGATGAGCATTTGTGCCCAATCCTCAAACCTTTCCAAATAAAGTTTCACGCTCTCTTTCTCACTCTCTCTCTTTCTCTCTCTCTCTCTCTCTCTCTCTCTCTCTCCCTCCTCCCTCCTTATCTGTTGTTGCCTAACGGGTTTTTTTTTTTTTAATGGGCAGAAAAAGCGAAGAGATTTACCTAAGATTTTTTTTTAAGTCGACTACCATCTTATAACAATGCATAGCTCAGCGATAAGCGAAATTTAAGATTACACCTCCACCTGGCATCTGGCAAATGCTGTAGTAAACGTGAGCCGTCAACGAACGTAATTAGAGGATAGATGGAAAGGGCGAGGCAGTGAAAGACGGGCGAAAGAGGCTTCTCCTGTCAGGAAATCCTTCGTGAGGCTACCCGTGCCCCGTTAGTTTTTCAACAAATGATCTGTTGCCACGTATTGACAGAAAAGAAGGCATATGCGAATACGTTATCGCTGAAACAGATCGCATGGTCTTTTATATTTGGACATACGCCCTAATATAACCAACGGACTCCGTGTCTAGATTAAACGAAGCGGGCCTTGCTAAAACGAGGCAAAAAAATCTTGTAAGGCATATACGAATGACCGATCAATCCCTCGTAATTGCTATCTTATATTTGAGTAAATTCTCGTTTTAAATATATATATATGATTTAGTTCCATTTACTGTCCACTCTGTTATTATGTAGAAATTTAGAGCGCTCTTAAGTTTATATTTAAAGTAAAGACGTTGAGAGGTTTAATTAGGAATTAGGGTTAGAATCTCGCTTACCACAACTTAACCCTAACCCTATTTGCAACAAGATGGCAAACTTAACGTAAAGTGTTTTTAACCCATGGTATGAGGCCCATGCTATCTAAAATATAGGGAAACATAGTATTGCATCACGTTCTAATTTCCCATGAATGTTTCTGTAAAACTCAAACACTTACAAGGTGAAGTTCTTTTCTTTGTGAATTTCATACATTTTTCTATGTCGGTTTTATTTTTGGTCTATAGCCAAATTTCCATGTAGGGTTATTTCAGATAAACTAAAGCCAATCTTCATTCATATGTATTGATGCATGAAGGAAGTTGTATGTACCTTGTATTATCCCATTGATCATTTTAAGGAGGGTAAAAAAAAACTTCGTGGGAACTTGGAGCCTAAGCAAATTCAGTTTTTATATTATCACTTTTAATATCATAATCATTATCATCATTAATATCATAATCATTATCATCATTAATATCATTATCAGATAATATCATTCATTCATTTTCTTTTGCGCTGCTAACGCATCATTGAGCCAACACTGAAGCTGGTCCTCTTGCAGCAAGCCTGCACCAAGCTCTCACATGCTCTTGCAGCAGTGGTTTCTGTGGCAACGTATTTCATATGATGAGATTTCCAATCCCATGCACAACCTCACATTATTCTCCTAGTACGACATGCCTGAGTGTGCAGAAGTTCTACTCGTTCTCTGTCTCTCCATAGACCCCCGGGAAACACACGGACATCAGTTACCATAACAACAAACAAAACAAGGCAAGAGAGGCAGAAGTAGACCAAGAAGCACACGGAGAAGAGAGATGGAAACAGAGGTGAAAATAATGAGGAGAACGTGGAAAGAACTTGAGATGATGGCACGTGACAGGAGGACTTGGCATGTGTTTGTTGAAGGCCTAAGCTCCTTTGGGAGTGGAGGGTTATAAATGAATGAATGATAATGGAGACAGGAAGTTGTAGAAAGACATGATCGCCTACGCCGCCAGGCATTGTACAAGAAGATGAATCCCAGCATTCCCTGTCAACATCTTATTGTACTTGTCCGATGAAATAATAGACTAAACACGTAACTTTAATGCAGATTTTTACTGGATGTCACACACGTGCTTGTCTATCTATCTATCTATCTATCTATCTATCTATCTATCTATCTATCTATCTATCTATCTATCTATCTATCTATCTATCTATCTATCTATCTATCTATCTATCTATCTAATCTATGTATTAATGTTTTTTTTTTATTTATTTATTTTTTACATTCATTATTATTATTATTATTATTCTTTTTTAATGTTAAAAACGTACTTTAATTATGATGATTATTGCAAATGTAATATTACTTTTATAATCATAAATGCCTTAATTATGCTTATAGTAAATGTGAGGATGAAAGGATATGGTATATACGATGAGAGAGAGAGAGGAAGGGCAGAATGTCAGACGGGCCTGCGTGCCCAATTCTTAACCCTTTGAAAATAAAGTTCGTTCGTTCGTTCGTTCGTTCGTAATACCTTACATGTACGCGGTCGTAAACAGTAGACAAGCATAATCTACCACCCCGACCACACAACGCGGCCTTGTAAATATGCAAGCCATGCCGGAAAACTATAATCTGACATGAGCAGTGCTTATTTTCTCGTGCTGCTTATTTGTTGTGTTTATTCCTTCCTTTTTTTGTTTAAACCACGACGTAAATTGCAACCATCTACATAATATCATGCAGAATCAACAACCCAGGATGCATCACGGTTTATAGAGAGCATCTATGTTTCTCAATGCCGCTCCCGCTTCGCATACTTGGTCGGTCCATGACTTTTTTTAACGTTGCGTGCAGGTAATCGTTCTGAAACTTCTTTCTGTGAGGCCACGTAATCTCAGTTGTGGGGATTCAAAGCATGTCTCTTTGGTTGTTGTCATCATTAATGTTAACCTTTCTTTGGTTGTTGTCATCATTAATGTTAACATTTCTTTGGTTGTTGTCATCATTAATGTTAACCTTTCTTTGGTTGTTGTCATCATTAATGTTAACCTTTCTTTGGTTGTTATCATCATTAATGTTAACATTTCTTTGGTTGTTATCATCATTAGTGTTAACCTTTCTTTGGTTATTATCATCATTAATGTTAACCTTCCTTTGGTTATTATCATCATTAATGTTAACCTTTCTTTCGTTATTATCATCATTAATGTTAACCTTTTGACTCCCTCAGGAGCATCGGCCTTCAACAAATTCATGACTAACCTCCAAATTGTATCATTTGTTCCAAGTCTTTCAACGTCTACTTTATCCCTTTCATGTCTGATTTCAGTTCCATTATCCGTTTATTTATTTATTTCTTTTGGTTTCCTTTTTTTTTTTTTTTTTTGGCAGAGGGTTAGAAAGCTTGCCTGTGGAGGCAAATTTACCGGTTTCAAACCTAGGTAGCGTCACTCTGCAGTCTACGCAACTGTAAGTGATTGTCTGACTTTGCTCTTAAGTAAGGAAGGGAAACAGTGA
>JAMPIV010003199.1:0-37500 GCA_024509875.1 Oreohelix idahoensis | reverse complement strand
CTCAGCGTGCGTACTTTTTATCTGCCTGTCTCTGTATGATGTTCTTATTCATTCTGTGCAGTTTTCTTTCTTCGCACCTCTCTCCTATCTATCTATCTATCTATCTATCTATCTATCTATCTATCTATCTATCTATCTATCTATCTGTCTGTCTGTCTGTCTGTCTGTCTGTCTGTCTGTCTGTCTGTCTGTCTGTCTGTCTGTCTGTCTGTCTGCCTGCCTGCCTGCCTGCCTGCCTGCCTGCCTGCCTGCCTGCCTGCCTGCCTGCCTGCCTGCCTGCCTGCCTGCCTGCCTGCCTGCCTGCCTGCCTGCCTGCCTGCCTGCCTGCCTGCCTGCCTGTCTGTCTGTCTGTCTGTCTGTCTGTCTGTCTGTCTGTCTGTCTGTCTGTCTGTCTGTCTGTCTGTCTGTCTGTCTGTCTGTCTGTCTGATTATTGCAAATGTAATATTACTTTTATAATGATAAATGCCTTAATAATGCTTAAAGTAAATGTGAGGATGAAAGGATATTAGTATACATGATGAGAGAGAGAGGAAGGGCAGAATGTCAGACGGGCCTGCGTGCCCAATTCTTAACCCTTTGAAAATAAAGTTCGTTCGTTCGTTCGTTCGTTCGTTCGTTCTGTCTGTCTGACACACACGCACAAGCACATACTTAATAAGTGCTAATTATTTACCCCTTTAATCTGATTGAGTTTTAATTTTGTTTTGGCCAACAGAAGATGGTGGTCTGATACAACATCTGCTCCTCTACATACTTTCACATCATGCAATGATGACCTAAACTTCTTACTTATGCATATGTGATCAATCTGATTCTCAGTTCTGTGATCTGGTGATATCCATGTTGCTTTATGTATTCTTTTATGTGGAAATATGCTTCCTCCTATAGCTAGTTGATTTGAAGTACATAAGTTTGCTAATAGTTCCCCATTCTCGTTCATCATACCTAATCCCTGCTTTCCCATGATTTCTTCAAATCCAGTGTTGTCTGTTCCTAATTTCGCATTTAGGTCCCCCATCAAAATTGTGATGTCCTTTCTTTTCTTATTGTCCAAGACACCTTGTAGTCTGGTGTAAAAGTCTTCTTTTACAGATTCTTCTTTATCGTTTGTTGGTGCATAACACTGAATGATGTTTATATTTACTTTCTTTTTGGCTGATTTAAACCTTGCTGTTATAATTCGGGGTCCCATTGCTTCCCATTCTATAAGTGCCTTCTGTGCTTACTTGGACAGCATTAGAGCCACTCCTTCACTGTGGTGGGCTCTTTCCTCCTCATGTCCTGAGGACAACACCATTTCTCCTGTGATCAATCTCCTCTTCTCTATGCCTTTCCACCGTGTCTCGCAGAGACCCAGGATATCAATCCTGTAATTTGGCATTTCTGCTGCTACCTGTGCAGTTTTCCCTTGTTCACACAGAGTGCGAACATTCCAGGTGCCAATCCTGGAGATTTTCCTAGACGAAAAAAGGTTAGTCGGCAACCCAGACTCCTTTCGGCTATCTCTGGGTTGCTTCATGCGCCTCCTTTCCAGAGGACCTTCTTCTGTCATTGGCGGCTGAGTTGATTTATATTCTTTACTTGACTTGTCCATATTTGTTGAAGTTTTTGTGGTAAAAAGTTTTTTACGGGATAGGGTAACCAGCCCCATGCCCAACCCTCCTTAGTCGCTAAAACTCAAGAAATTTACAACAGCATATAGCTATAGACAACAGTATAATGTGGGATATCTAAGAAATCAGGAAATAAGAGAAAAATTTTCAATCATAGTATCCAACAAATACCAAGTACTCGAACAGCTGGAAGATGAAACAGATACGGAAGACCACTGGCAACAAGTAAAAAATATATGGAACATGTGAAGAAGTACTGAGGAAAAGAGAACAGCACAAAGGATGGATAAAAACAGAAACCATTAGTAAGATAGAAGACAGGAAAAACAAGAAAGCAGATTTAAACAGAAGCAAAACCAGAAGCTCCAAAGCCAAGGCTCATGAAGTGTACATGGAAGCAAACAAAGAAGTAAGAAGAAACATCAAAAGAGACAAGATGAAATATATTGAAGATTTGGCAAGGGAAGCAAAGGAAGCTGCAGCAAAAGGAAATATGAGGGACCTGTACAACAACATAAAGAAGCTAACAGGGAAATATAAGCAAGCAAATGGCCTTATAAACGATAAGAATGGAAAATTGCTTAGTAATATTCAAGAACAAATGAAGAGATGGACAGAACATTTTGAGAAACTTCTCAATAGACCATCTCCAACTAATCCCCCAGACATCCAGCCAGCAGAAGAGGAGCTACAAATCAGCTGTGAACGACCAAGTAGAGAAGAAATAAAGAAAGCCATAAAGCTTCTGAAAGATGGAAAAGCAGCTGGTCCAGATTGCATTCCAGCAGAGGCCATCAAAATAGATATTGATACCTCTACAGAGATATTATACAAACTACTTGGCAAAGTCTGGGAGAGAGAGGAAATACCAGCAGAATGGAAGGAAGGTTATCTGGTCAAGTTGCCTAAGAAGGGAAACTTACAAGAGTGCACAAATTATAGAGGAATAATGTTACTATCAGTGCCAGGAAAAGTATTAAATAGAATCATCCTGAAGAGATTAAAGAGTCCATAGACAAGCAAGTGAGAGATGAACAAGCAGCTTTTCGACAAAATAGATCCTGTACAGACCAGATAGACACATTGAGAATAATAGTTGAACAAAGTCTGGAATGGAATTCACCGCTATACATCGGATTCGTGGACTATGAAAAGGCATTTGACAGTGTAGACAGAGAATCACTTTGGAAATTGATGAGCCATTATGGAGTTCCCATGAAGATCATTAACTTAATAAAGAAGACCTATGAAGATATGACATGCAGAGTTCTTCATGAAGGACAACTTACAGAACCGTTTAGGATTAGAACGGGAGTGAGACAGAGATGCCTCCTGTCTCCATTTCTTTTCTTACTAACAATAGATTGGGTTATGAAAACATCGACTTCACACAACAGAAATGGAATCCAGTGGAATCTGACTAAACAGCTTGATGATCTGGATTTTGCAGATGACTTGGCTCTTCTGTCCCATAACCATAATCAGATGCAAGAGAAAATGAAAATTCTCAATGAGAGGTCACAACAAGTGGGCCTGAAAATACACAGTGAAAAGACAAAGATTGTGAGAATAATTGCAAGAAATGATAACAAGGCTGAACTTGAAAAATACAAAAAGCAAGAGGAGCTTTCATTGCATTGGGAAACAAATGGAGAACAAGAGAAATCAAGTCCAACACGAAAATAAGAATCTTCAACTCAAATGTGAAGTCTGTCCTATTGTATGGCTCTGAGACATGGAGAACAACAAAAACAACAACCAAAAAGCTACAGACTTTTATAAACGGGTGCTTGCGTAGAATAGAAGGACTGAAATGGTATGACAAAGTCAAAAATGTGGAACTGATGACAAGAACTAGACAAGTGCCAGTGGAACAAGAGTTGAGAAGAAGACGCTGGCGATGGATAGGACACACATTGAGGAAACCTGTTGATAGCATTACAAGGCAGTCCTTGTTCTGGAATCCACAGCGAAAGAGAGGCAGAGGTAGACCAAAAAACACATGGAGAAGAGAACTGGAAACAGAGGTGAAAATGATGAGGAAAACATGGAAAGAACTTGAGCGGATGGCACAGGACAGGAAGACTTGGCATGTGTTTGTTGAAGGCCTATGCTCCTTGGGGAGCTAAAGGGTATTGATTGATTAATCTGATTATGTTTCCTAATAATAGTCTAATATACTGTTTGTAGGGCTACATTTGTTTGCTTGTTTGTTATTTTTTTTTAAACAAAATTTTAATTCTCGATTGCGATTGGCTACTGTAAATGTGAGTATTCTGTTATATTACTTTTATAATGTTGCATTCCATTAAAATAATGCTTCACTTTTATGTGAGAATGAATGGATCCATTACAAAATTTGAGAGAAATAAAGGACAGAATATTAGACGGGCCTGCGTGCTCAATTCTCAACCCTTTGATAATGAACATTCGTTTGGTCTTTCTAGTTTTTTGTTCCCGCTTGTAACTACCATTGATTTTAAATTTCATGTATATAGATACTCAAGCATTACAACAAGCTGAGAACTCTTCCTACATGCGGTAATATTTACGGGCACAGATAATATGGCTTTCGGGAATCTTCAAAGGAAATTGAGAACATGGTGGTCTGAAATTGTGCACATGTTGGGAATTATGTTCCGTTACCAGGGTGGTAAAATTTGGCTGGGAGCTGATCTTGTGTGTCATTATTGTGTCAATAAATCGTGCTCCCTTCTTTCGTACGAGGCATTCCTAGCGAACTGCTCCACCCACTTCACCATTAATTACATATGCTGGTATATTACACCTGTAGTCAGCAGTAACGTCTTTAGTGCGTGATTGTTGTTGTTGTTTAACTGGGGTTGCTGAGCTTGTAGCTTTCTGGCAAACCAATCCAAGTTGAAGAATGACTGGCATTATCTACATTGTAGCTCTAGGCTTTTCCTGTGGCTTTTCTGCCATTCCGAAACTTGTTGCGTTGGAGTCATGTGCTCCAGTTTCTTTCTCAGGTATTCGTTCCTGGCTTGGCATATACCTAAAGGATCGTAATATAAGGTTCCAAGGTGAAAGAGGGGCGCAGTGTGGCATACTGTGCATTCCCTGTCATCCATGGGTGCTGTCTAAATATGCAGAGCTAAAATACTGTTCTCTATTTCTGGGCTGTCCCAAAGAATCGTCAGGTCCTGCACAGAGCCTGCTTTTGACTTCCCTCGCCTGCTATATATTCATTGTAAGACCCTCCTGCCCGCAGCCAACCAGATAAAAGCTGGAGTTAAGTCTGGGGTTCAAGCGATTCCCCCCATGCTTAGATCGCAGTGCTGGGTTCTAAACATCTTTCACCACAGTAGAATTATGGTGCTGGTCCACTCTGTTGTGGCTGGCGACTCGATCCCTTAAGTGTTGGCCAGGCCCCTCGAAAATTACCTGTTTCCAGGATGAACTACATGGAGGTGATTCAGGATCATTGTTAGAGAAATATACCCATGGAATTCACACAAGAACAGGGTGAATTCCTTTGCACCCCTCACTGCGTGATCACAGCTACTGGAGAACGTAATACGGCCACGTTGCTGACTTTACACTCTGCACTGAATGCTGTTTGAAGCTGACCTTTCAATTTTATAAGTTAAAATAACTGATTACATGAGCGAAAAAAATTGGCAGTCACGAATCATGTGGCTAAGATAATGACAGAAATGAAGGGTAAAATTAATTCTTCTCCTCACCTTCTTCACACACTTTCAGATGCCAACTTGAATATGTTAAAAGAAAGCCGTGTGTGGCGGTATTGCCTCCCCTGCTTTGCAGTAGTGGTTCAACAATGGCCAAAACTCAAGAGTATCTAATATAGGCTTCAATGGAGTCTATTTGTACACAAGATTTATCTTGGCAGAAATGTAGATAGAAGAGTAGTAAAGCTTCTATCACATGGGAGTCTTCACAAGAAATTCAGGTAGGCGAAAACAATGCTGGCTGTCGCTGAGCACGTTAATTCTGTAACCTGCCGACCACTTTTGTGAAGAATTTAAGCACTTATTTATCAGCTCGTTTAAGTCCCCACCCCTGATTTAATTAGTGGAATTATATTATTCAAGTAAATCTCTGTTTAGAATGTGTGTAGTAATTGGCTGAGACAAACATCAATCAATACCCTTTAGCTCCCCAAGGAGCATAGGCCTTCAACAAACACCTGCCAAGTCTTCCTGTCCTGTGCCATCCGCTCAAGTTCTTTCCATGTTTTCCTCATCATTTTCACCTCTGTATCCAGTTCACTTCTCCATGAGACAAACATGCAGTAACTTTAAAATGATCAAATCGAAGTTAAATTTGTAACATTACAAATAACAACATTTAATAATCACTTTAGTTATAACAGTTTGAAAATGATTTGAATAGTTATGGATAAAGAAATGCTGTCATCCTCGTATTTGGGGATTGCGAAAAGGGTTAAGAAGTTCAAGTGGCAGCATATGTTTGAACGTATCTGCCAATGACGGTTCTGTCTTTTCACACTGATCACTCGTCTCTGGTCAAGGTTGTCGGGTGTAGCTCGTCTCCCAGAAACTTCAAGGAAAGTCTACACAGTGCGTCCTTTGTCTTAACGCGTAGGCCACTGATCCCGTCTTGTTCCAGAAATAGTACGTTCTGCTGGTACCACCAATAACTGTGATAGAAGAATAGAAAAGAACGCTCTTCTGAGTATGGCGTTCTCCGACACAGTTATGTGTCCCCCCACTTCTATTTCACCATCCCACTTAACTCAGAGTTTACCCTCGATGAGAATTAAATTTAATCCCTCGGGATAAAACTTCCTTTACATTTAAACTGAATAGCTTTCATTTAAAGGAAAAGGCTAAACGTACAGATATAACATGTTTTACATTTACATCTGTGATAGGGTGGGCGAGATGATGATGATGATGATTATATTGTGATGTGTGATCACTCTCTTGTCACACTCGCACCGACCCGAACAACAATAAAACTCTTGATTCTAGAGGCAGGGGCTATATTTATTTTTATAACCCATTCAGTGACAAAGCAAACATTAAACAAATAGACTAGCGAACATAACAAAACAAAACTAAACAAAACAAAACACCCAACAGTGCCCGATGCTAATATGTCATGTCTTTGTGTTCTTCTGTGTGGGTACACAGCGCGTCTCGTTTCGTTCCCTCTTGTCTGGACTGATACTTCTCTAAGGTCGCTGCTGGCCTTCGTATGCTTTATATAGACTGCTAAGCCTAAACACTCAACTTAGTCCGCGCGCGCCGTAATCGCGCTACTTAAATAACACTCGCGATATATTGCTTTAGGAATAGCGAAAACACAAATAAAACCTACAGCTATTTAATATAACACAATTCTACACCACAACTTAATTTAAAGGCATTATTGTGGCCTCATTACATATCTTCTACTTCAGACTTTTCACAACCCAGAATGCTTCGCGCACATCGAAAATAATCTGCCTAGAAACAGGTAGGGGGCGGGCGTCTCCTTTTCGGCCCCATCACACATCTCCCTCCTGATTTTGTTGTCGTCCCGACAACATCACTACCTCCGGCGCTTCACTTTTAACCTCTCAGATCGTTGATGCTGCGCAGGACACTTTCTGAGCGGCGATGCTTTGGGCTCAGATTCTGTATTCGGTATAACTCGGCTGGGGACCCTCTTGGTCGTTATGTCCCCAGTTGTACGTTGTCGGGCTGGCAGTTGCTGTGGTCTAGAAGACTCGCACACCTGTGCCGCATCGCTGCCTGCAGGTGACGTCTGCCTGTCAGTGCTTGTAGCTGTCGAATCTGTATAGGGATTGCTCCTGACGTGCTTGACACTCGTTTTGCGTGGACGGTGGCCAACATTCCCCACTATCTGCTTTTGATGTGTCTCCTCCTCTGAACCTTGACTTGCACTCCCTCCTCTCTGCTTAAGACGAGTTTCCTCCCCTAACCGACTACCAATCTTCTCGGCGCCCTTAGGGTGACAGTTGTCACGGTCATCTCTTGGCTTGCACCCGGAAGGAAACCTGGTTGTGGTAGCACGTCTCGGGAAAGAGCTCTTTGAGGGACAGGCGGCTATCAAATGTTCAGTTGACTTGCATCGAAAACATCTCTTCGGAAGCGGGCCTTGAGGGCACTTGGCTGCCATGTGGTCTGACAAGTCTCCACAATTGTAGCATCTTATCTTTCTGGGCTTCCTCTGTGCCATGGGTCGCTTCCTGCTGCCCTTACACTCTTGACCGCCAATGCCGCATACATAAATTGCTTCCATGCCCTGGACCGATGGTTTGCTGTCAAACTCTACTCGTTCATCACGCCAGATGATGGAGGTATTGATGTATTCGTACATCAGACCAAGATCTACAGAAAGGGATTCCGGAGTCTGGCAATAAAACTCTTGATTCTAGAGGCAGGGGCTATATTTATTTTTATAACCCATTCAGTGACAAAGCAAACATTAAACAAATAGACTAGCGAACATAACAAAACAAAACTAAACAAAACAAAACACCCAACAGTGTCCGATGCTAATATGTCATGTCTTTGTGTTCTTCTGTGTGGGTACACAGCGCGCCTCGTTTCGTTCCCTCTTGTCTGGACTGATACTTCTCTAAGGTCGCTGCTGGCCTTCGTATGCTTTATATAGACTGCTAAGCCTCAGCACTCAACTTAAAATGAATATTTGCACATGAACATTTACCCTGGTTTAAAGCGTGAAACCTTACATTAATTTTAAAGTGAATATGTTTATAGGGACATTTAAACTGCTTTGAAAATGTAAGTCTTATGCTTAGAATGTACATCATGACTTTCATCTTTCCCTCCCTGCTCCATAGGGAACCTGGAACCACTTTATGCTTTTAGTTCTCTTTAGGAAACCATCAATAAAGCAGTCACCAGCCCTTGCAGTGGTGGTTCATGAATCATCATTCTATACGCTGAGGTTGCCAGCCTCAAATGACTTTGACATCCAATAGCGAGTTTTACACAATAAAATTCACATGATAATATATACATAAATATGTTAGTTCACATGTTAGTAATAAAATCTGAAATGTAAATCACAACTTACGCCAATCCTGGCTACAGACTTGTCGCACAGATGAATAAAAGAGACGAATCTTTCTCTTACACGTGTCTAGGATTTCTTTTAATTTTACAATAGATTGCCTCTTCTGACTCCATGTTTTTTCAGTTTCCTAGTACCGGTGTTCCTTATTACAATTTGAAAGAGATTTCCTGTGCTTTATAAGTCTTATCTGGTTCTCCAATAAAAGGTCTGGATAACAATTAGGAACTATGAATCTAGTTTTCACTGTGGCGAGGGTCTGGTGTTGTCTTGGCGAGCGTGCAAATCACAGAAAAATAAAACTATGAAAATGTCAGCCTATATTCCCTCCAGTGATGTTATGAATCTAATCAGAAAGATCCAATCATTTCATACAAGTCGGGTGTGGCACTTTCAAAATAGTTCCTACACGGAAAATTTTTTCAAAAGATCATATCTCCCATATATGGTAATGTGATGTCATGCATACACTCTCACCAACACATTTGTAGACTCAATATGAGTCTAAAATGTAATAAATCCATGATTACTTTTTAACCAAGGACCGGAAGCGATCATATCATAAGTTCCGCCTCGTGCACGGGTTATCGTATTTCGCCAGACCAACAAATCGGGTTTTATTTAACACTTCTTCCCAACGTAGCTTGAATAAACAAAACACCTTCGCTTGAATCGCCGGCCGGGTCACCAAACTTGGCGAAGCGTAAATACGTCTGAGGAGTGGTAAACAATAAGATACGCAATACTCCCGTAGCAATTACTGCCATAGGGGAGTGGCGTGTAAGAGACTTCACTATGCTATGTCCATCATAGAACAAAATAGTGAAAATACAAATGAAAAGGCATGATTTATGCCAAATAAAAGCGATGAGTGAGAAAAATGAAGAAAAATAAAGGATACTGCCGGAGGGCTGAAGGTGTGAGAGATCACACAAAAGAGCATGTTCAGACGTTTTGTCACACCGTGGTCAGTTTCAGTTTGTTGATATTTCCGCAGACTTTTTCCAGGAATGGTATTGATGTGGGCCATATGCGCTTTCTCTGTTCGTCATATGTTGAGCACCTTTGCAGCAGAAGTTCGACAGTCGTTTGATCGGTGTCGCTGTTAATCTCATCAGTAATTCTTATCTTTAGCATGTTACTAGATGGAGAGATGGAGAATGAAGAGAGGGCAGTCGAGATTAATATCTCATGAAATACACTAAACGCCCCCCCCCCCCACACACACACACACAGACACACACCCATTTGCATGAGTTCCATTTTTTTTTTTTAAATTTTACACATACTAAATTCAGATATACGCAATTTGATTATTCCACATAGTAATTAAACGCAAAACGCGATTTGCATCTTTTCACAACAATTTTTTTTTAAATTGCACGGTATAGCAATGAAATGCATATTTGATTTGCAATGTCTTTTATGGTACACTATAGCATACGTACTATAGAAATTGTTGCATATTTTCTCGCCAATAATTTCATTCAAGAAATTTACATACCTGGTCACGTTAATAACATCGGATGAAAGATGCATCTCAGAAGTGAAGAGAACGGCACAGGCAAAAGCAGCATTCTATAAAATGAAAAGTATTTTATGCAACAATTCTTTGTCAATGGATGTAAGAAAGAGAGCTCTTCAGTGTTATATAGAACCAATCCTGACAAACGGAAGTGAGCCATGGGCAGTTAGTAAACAAGTAGGAAAAGCCCCAGAGGCCATACAGATGTGGTTTTACAGAAGAGTGTTAAAAATACCACTGACAGTTGGGAGCCGCGATAGTGTAGTAGTTACCACACTGCGCTGGCGATCGGGAGTGTGGTAATGTGAGAGGTTATTGATGTTACTACACTAAAGGTAAACAAAGTGAGGTCCAGCTGTGTAAGTTCCCTGAGTCTAATTGATGATGATGATGTCAGGGTCCCTATCCGCTACCTCTCTAAGATCTCACTCTGTGTAAAATAATCTCTGTGATGTTGTATGGCAAGTGTCTAGGGTAATGTTTCTGTTGTGATGTATGAACAATGTCAAACATAACTTTAACTCAATAAAAGTGAAGTAAGTAGTACTGCTGGTAAAGTTATATTAATATATTACAATTTTTTATTTTCCTGTACCTCAATTCTTTTGGGACAGGAATGTTTTCAAATCAAGAAAATTTTATTTACAACATATAAATAAATAAAGAGGACCCTTTGTCCATAACTGGTATATTAAAGTGTCACTGTATGTGTATCACACAGTCTGATTTACTATTTTCTATAACCAAAAGTCAATTAGGTAAGGGTCTGTTGGTATCATCACGCCCACAGGAATTTCTGTTCTGGTTGTGGAAATTGTTAAGATGAGATCTCATATGCCCATCTAAAGGGACTTGACCTGACAGCCTGTCTGAGGTGGATGACTGTAGACTATGCAAAGTCAACACAAGATTTGTCTTCTGACCACTGATACAGCATGCAGCTTTACTGAGGCTTCAAAGTACACAAGGTCTGCCTGCACCAGGTTTCTTGCCACCACTAAGTATTAGGCAATATAACCCTGAAAAAGAAGGATATTCCCTCCCTTTTATATGCTGGCTATAACAATTCCACAACTAATCAATACTAAGATTACCTTGGGTCAGTCACGTGTGCGAACCATTTGCACCAGACCCTATTTTCTTTGACTTCACTCCGTCCTGTGTTTACATTCTTCTTCCCATATGGCTGCAACGCCCCTGTCACCTTAAGCATTGATTGTCCTCCCTAAAATCAGCTGGGCTATACAATTTTCTTCTTGTGACCTGTTTAATCTTTTGTTCAAACATCCTAGGTATGTTTTCATGTGTCATTAGAACACCGTGGCACTGCAGAAGATTGCTAGTGGCCTCTGGACTTACAGTCGTAGGATTTTATGGCAATATTGAAACACAAATTAGTTTCACTTCCCTCTAAGTCTGCTTAGGCATTGCCTACTTAGGCTGTCGTAACCTCTTCCAACTGGCAATGTCGAACAACAAAATATGGCGCACAATCTGTGGCCAGTTACATGCCAATGAAATACTAATACTTATTTATCTTACCGCAAGTAAAGAATAATCACACAATCACAGGATTGACTAGCAGTAAATGGCTCAATTCCAGACTGCTGTGTCGTCCAGACGCAAAGGCATTTGTCACCAACGCTTTGCATCTGCTCTCAACCTTTCTGTGTTTAAGTTTTTCTCAAATGGCGGACTTATTCAAGCAAGGTTAAAAGTTATCACTTCCAACCAGCCAATCAAAAAAAAATTAACTACTTTTAGACCATAAACATTGAGTGTTTTTCCATGTGTTCGCTCGTCTGATTTTATTTATTTATTATATATCTCAGTTATTTATAGACCGATTTTTAATATCAAAATTGATTATTAAACGGCCAGCTGAACTCTATCTACCCCTATAGGTTTCCTTCATTTATTTCTCCCCGTTTTCATCTGTGTAATTTTTAAGTAATTAATTGTGCTTTTCCCAGAACTGAAAATATTAATAAAATAAATGTTTCTACATCAAGATAGTTTTATTAATGGGAAATCTTTATGGTATTATGTTAATTAATATCAGCGCTACAATTCCAGATATCTCTTTCCTTTTAATTCTCTTTAGTTTTTGAGGAATAAATTATTTAATTTTTGTTAATAACACATATTAGACATTTTTCTCACTCCAACCAAAATTTTTATCGTTACTATAAAACGAGGTAACAATCCGATTGGTTGTTAATTTTTACGACGTTCGTTAATAAATATTGGGAGCGGTAATGTGTTTTTTGGGGGTAGTAACCTTTAAACGGGTGGTAGTAGAAGAATTCAAATTCTTTAGTCAAATTGTTGGCGGTTGATTTTACGGTGGCCTTGAGACAAATTTCAAATGCGGTAGTTATTAATAGATTTTAGGAGTACGTTAGTTAATTTTCAAGCGGGGAAATTTGAGCGGGGTGTCACACAGATGTACTTTACTACAGGGAGATCCCAGGTTTAAGCCCGGGCGAGAACATTTGAAAGAGTGTCGTCGACCGGGACTTGGACTGGAATAATTCGAGCCCTGGCGAAGACATTTGAACGAGTGTCGTCGACCAGGGACTGGAATAACCTGAACGGCTCCTGAGCTGACCCAGCTCTAATGGGTACCTCCGAAGACGGCGAGTATCTGCCTGAATGGCGAGAGGATACCTGTCAGCGTACAGGGACGTAAAATCAGTCCCAGATTAGACATTCTAACTGGAAATTTCGCCTCGAGTAATAGCGGGCGTAAGATGACAAATGTCTTGAAAGGGGTCAATGAACAATGGAAGCTTATTCCTAATGTTAGAAGAATGCAATCCACTTTCTGTGGTCATCATTGACATGCAGTGTTTTTTCATAATCTACAGTATTTCTTCCAGTATATGAAATATGGTCAGACAGAACAACTACTGGTTGTGATGAATACCGATACACAATCGCCTCTGATTGGGTCTGTGTGATTGTTCTATAAGCGCAATAGTAACCAGAGTAAACGTATTTATTTTAAAAGTAATTTATGTCACTTTTGATTTGCATTATCTTACATATTTACAGTAATAATAATATATATAAAACGTTCTACCCATCATTTCCTATAGCTTGTTGAGGTCCATTCACGCGAATTTCGTTTACAAAATGGTGTCTGAAGAACCAAACCCTCGCGCTCATCGGTGGTTGTGTGTTAAATATTTGCATACTGCAGGTGCAACTAATACGGGCGCAGACATGTGTGGTTAAATAGAGCCTGCCGCTGGAAATAAAAGTGTTAACAACAGAAAATTTGTGTGCAGTCCAGTAAAATGTCTTTTAATTATGTTCTTGCCATGCGTTATTTCACTCAGTAAATCCGGTTGAGCCTTATAAGCTAAAGAGCAAGTAACGTGACAGGAAATAATTACGTTGCACTCTTTCTGCTGAGTGTCCTGATGACGATGCGAGTTCTCCTTGGTCAGTTCCTTGCTTTCCCTTCCATTTTAACTTTATTGAATCATTGTAGTCAAACATCTCATTACTTATGGTGAATGGTCAATGCAACTTCAACAAAATGAAAAGTCTGCGCACTCTTTTAATGGATGTTCAGTTTAGTATTCAGGGTGCAAGGCGCGCTTTTTCCATATTTTCCCGAAAAGGTGGCGGGATTTTGTTACTTATTTTCGTTACTGGACGTTCACTTAGACAGTAATATTGAGATTATATATATATATATATATATATATATATATATATATATATATATTTTTTTTTTCCTTAACCAGCGGCACTTGGCTTTCAGCCCTTCGGCCCAATGCTATGTCATTGCGAGGCTGTGGAACCTGAGGACTTTCCTTCCAACCCGGTCAGGAGCTTCGCTCCTTCCCATCCACAGAGGGTTTATCACAGGAGCCGTTCAGGTTATTCAGTCAAATTTCCGGCCGTAAACATTTCTTCAAACGCCGACGCCCGGGTTTGAACCATGAACACCTGGTCGCCAGTACAACGCCGTAGCCATTACACCAGCGCGGCTACCGGGATTATATTAAACTTCTCATAGACTCACAGACAGAATCAAGTTAATGTTAATTAATATTCAGTATTCATCTTCTTTTGTTCACATTCTCCTCCCTTTTTTGCAAGTTTATCTGCCTTTTCATTTCCGGGTACACCACAATGAGATGGTACCCACTGAAGTATGGTTCTCTTTTTGGCAGCTACCTTGTTTAGTTCATTTCTCAGATGCGGGGGTTTACCACCCTTGAGAGCTTGCAGGCCAGACAGTGCATCTGTGAGGATGACTACCTGGTGGCAGTCAGAGTTGGTGTTATAAATCATATTTGCAGCTTGCTCTAGAGCTTGAACCTCAGCTGTATAGTTGGAACAGAATTTACCAGTGGGAATGTGCCTAGTCTCATAGTGGTTGTCAGGATATGAATAAAGATACCGGCACCTCCATTCCTAACAGCATTAGTTGCTGATCCATCTGTATAGGCATGTATCCATGATTGATCGGGATAGCTTTCTTGGATCATACTCAATGTAGCAGTTCGTTTTTTTGCAGATCATTATACTCACATCCACTTGTGAGACCACTGACTGATGTATTAATTTGGAGGGCACTGCTGGCCTGCTCCCATGGTACAGGGTATAGGGTGGGCTTCAGTGGTGTTGTCTTCATGGATAGGTCTTCTTGATGCTGTCTTATAAGTCTTTTCCCCCGATGCACAAAGCTGCTACGCTTTAGACGTCCCAATGCCAGATCATCTAGTCTTGCCTTCATTGGGTGCATTGGCATACTGTTGTACTTTTCCATCTGGATCATGGTTTTTGTGTCTCTTCTATGGGACAATGTCTGTAATCCAGCAACCTTCTGCATCTCTGTTATTGGTGTAGTTTTCATGGCTCCTGTAATGAGCCTGAGAGCTTGATTTTGCACCTTGTCCAAAGACTGCAGATGTGAGTTAGCAGCTGATGACCATGCTGCTGAGCTAAACTCTAAGTGTGGTCTTATTACTCCATTATAAATCTTCTTTAGATTTCGTTCATTTGCTCCCCAGTTGGTACCTGCTAATTTTCTGAGTATGCCTAGTCGTCTTCGGGCCTTTCCTTCTGCATTTTCAATATGCTTATTCCATGTAAGCCTTTGGTCAAATGTCACCCCAAGATAGGTGGGGTAGCTTTCTTCCTTGATCACGGTTGTCCCTAGGTGTATGTTAGCTGATTTGTCCTTGGGGGCGAGGGAGAACAGTGTTGTGGAGGTTTTGTCTGTGTTTATTGTGATAAGCCATTTCTCTGCCCATGACACTAGCATGTCTGCTGCCCGCTGCATTCTATAATTTGCTGTGGTGACATTTTCATCAGCGCACCAGAGTACTAGGTCATCTGCATATAAGGCAGCTTTAACTCCTGCAGGGAGATCTTTCACCAGGTCATTGATGTAAACAAGGAAGAGTGTTGGGGAAATTACTCCTCCTTGAGGTACCCCCTGATGGAGCAACACTTCTCTGCTCTGCAGACCGTCAAGAGTGACTCTAGTTCTCCTGTTATGCAAGTATGACTGGATCCATTTCATCATGTTGCCTTGGATTCCACTTCTCCTAAGTTTTGCAATGAGGCCATCTTTCCACACCTTGTCAAAGGCCTGCTTGAAGTCGACCCAGATCGTTAGGACCTTTTCTTAAAAAGAAAAAATATGACTGGAAAGATTTGCGTGAGACTAGAAAGGCTAAGGAGACGCAATTGGGGCGGGGGGGGGGGGTGGGGGGGGGGGTGAGGTGGTTAACATAAAGGGGGGGGGGGGGGGGAAGGTACCTTGGATATGTTACGCCACAGTCACGTTTTGCGAAATACCAAGCCTTTGATTTGCATTCAGCGGCATCGAACGCAGATGTAAACGGGAAGACGAAGTCCACGTCTTTCCCAAATATTACAGAAAGTATAGGAACTCGAACAGAAGGGACACCTTGGATCTATTCGTTACGGTCACCACAGTCATTTATTTGGTCGCTTTTGCGATTACCAAGCCTTTGATTTGAATTCAGCGGCAATAGTCATACGCAGATGTTTGGAATATTCTACAAAAAAAATTAAAAAGTAAATACTTAAACTTTAGGAAAGATAAAAATTAGCTGGCCGGATGGCCCATTCTGAGCAGTGAACTAATATGTTCTTAATTTTACAGACGGATAGATAATATTGAAGATAATGACAAAAGACAGTGTTGTTCTCATCAGCGACAGACTGTATGGAATAAAAAGTGTCGCTATTTGCACACAAAAAAACACGAAGAGTGCACCTTGAGAAACGCAAGGTGTTCAAATCTACTTAGTAGGGAAGCGAAGGGACATTGGTTGGAGCTGTGTCTAAATATAACTTTTAACGACAAAATTTTGGAGGGGAGAGAAAGGTTGGTTCAAAAATCAAGTACGTTTTTGAAAAAAACAAGTAGAGACGGACAGACTAACAGATAAACATCCATACTTGACTGAAGCATGACTGAAATGACTTTAGGGTAGGAAATTTGAATTTGAAATAAACCTAGGCGGCAGTGATTGGCCACAGACACAATCATTTTTAAATCGCGCTTCAGGTCGCCGATAAGACGCGCAAGTGGGGGGCCATTCCTCAATAGTTGTTTGTTCGGGTGATAGACACAGTATTTTAAGAGTGTGTGTGGTGATTTCCCAAATGAAAGAAAGTGAAATAAAGTTAAGTTCAGGGACGGACCATACTATTAGCTATAGCCAAGCAGCTCAGCTGAGTTTTGCTAGCACCCCCCCATTACTGTGTTTCCCCCCTACCCGGGGGGGGCCCCCCCCCATTCACGCCATACATCTGGTAACCGCCCATTCCCGAAATTTAAGTTTCTTTGGATATTCTTGCCCCGCCCCGCATTGTTGTTTATCCCCCGTTCCCCTGGCGTGATTTGATACACTGCCACGGGGGGGGGGGGGCCGCCATCATAATCTTTGAATCTAATCTTGGAGTAATAGATTGAAATTATTTCTAAATATTTGGATGAATAATTGTTTGTAACCTTACAAACAAGTGTAGGGGATTTGCTACTATCCCTAGAACCCCCCTAAGCCCCGCCCCAACAAACAAGGATACGCCCAATGTCCAAGCCGCGGCCCGCCCAGACAGGGTTAGGGACCAACATATACATAAAACTCCCTTAGCAAGGGTTAGGTTAGGGAAAGACAGATCAAGTGTTGTTTACGAGAATAATGAAACATATCTACCTATACCACTTTATACGGAAGAAGGAAACTAATAAAAATATTTTTATTTTCAGAATCTATAAGTTCTGGGAGGGACGTGGGAACTATCTGAATGTAAAACCACCATGGTAAATGTGATGGCTTGGGTCAGCAGAGATCTGACCTGCTCTGTATGATGTGGTAGTGTTGTTGATCCGTTCGTTCTAGGTAGTCTCCAGACGTGCGGTAGATAGGAGAGATATAGAATTTTGACATAACCATAGCACAAACTACTTTGATTGGCAAGAGAAGTTCGTGCAGTTTCACAGTTCGTCACAACATACAGGCGGTTGTCCATTCAGTTTGTGTAGATGGCGGTATTCTAACCCCTCGAGTGGTATCTGTGCAGACGGTTTGTTACAGAGACCATTATATTATTTCCCGGCCCTTGCCCGTTCTTGCCCGCCACAGTCCGGAGAGGTTGGAGTGACCACGATTTTCCATTCAGATTTTCATGTTTTTCATTCATCCCCATTCAGTAACCTGAAGCTACATATGCAATCTGAGTGAAAGGTGAGCCCTCTTCTTGTCCCTGGCTGGAAGGTTTCACCAACGAACGAGCACATGTAACGATTCTGACACGAGGCCTTGTTAGTTGTTACTTAATGCACCACCATAAAATTCCCCTGTAATTTACTGGACACTGTTGTAGTTCAATATAGTCAAAGGTGTGATGATGATAGGAAGGTGGAGCCACCCCCAACAGCACAAGCATTAACTATCCTCCCAAGTAGATGTGACAAATTAAACATTTTAAATAAAAACCAACTAGTTCTAGTACTTATATATGTACAAGACTCTTCTTTGCCATGTATTATGTAACATTCCAGGCATTTCATTCCAATAATTTTTTTTAAAATATAATTCTTTTTTTTTTTTAAAAAAGTTCTGGGTCATACATAAAACGTGATGCCCGTAACAAATAAAATGTAATATAATTCTATAATTCTATCAAAAAAATTTTACAACTCTTGAGTTATTTCAGTGTATTATATATTTGTTAAATATATTAAGTCCTGCTTTAAATATCTGTGGTGTGTATCTTATAAAACTGTCACAGAAATACTACACCCACATTATCATATCATTCTTAACCCTAGACATTTTACAATAAGCTGACAATTCATTAATAAAAAAAAAATTTGAGTGGTGATGAGGGTGTAGTATGGTAAGCAAGAAAGGAGGGGAAAGAGGAAAAACGGAGAAAGTGAAGCTGGCCCTTCTTTTCTAATCTCTTTCCTTCCCTCCTGACAATTCCACAACTACATTTTATCTCAGGAGCCCTTCACAGCTGTTCAACAAGCTGAGCACACGAGGCTCTGCTCGATCAGCTCGGATGCAGGCACAGCTGGGATCTAGGCAGCAGTGTTGCCTCATGACATGTACATATATTAAATATTCACCATCATAACAATACCAACAAACCCACTACATACCTGTGGTTTTACTTTTCCCGCTCGCATAGTCTTGCCCAACACCAGCTTGTGGAGGACTGATTGGCCCGTAACTTGCACCCTCAGTTTTACATTTCCCTTTCTTTAGTATGGGTATTGTCATGGCTTCCCTCCATACTTGGGGTACCGTTCCTTTCAACCAGCAGTGTTTGATTATCTCTTGCAGTTTTGCCTTTTATGCTGAACTCAGATTTACTAGCATTTCGTTGCTGATTTTGTCTGGGCCGGGTGACTTTTGAAACTTAAGCTTGGGAAATAGCCTTCCTGTAATGTTCTTCCTAGTGTGGATGGGTTCCCCTCATTGGGGCAGGAGTATCTGTCCTGTCCCATGGTTTGCCAGTATTTTTTCTTTGTCGTTTCTTTATCTCTCACTCCTCTTCAATCTCTCTCACGATGGATCTAAGTTAATGGGTAATGGATGACTGGGTAAGTTGCTTTCTGACTGAACGTTATCTTCTGAGCAAAACAAGTCTGGGCAAGCAAGAAGCTTTGTTTTCCCCCTTTCTTCCTCCTTCTCCCTGAAAAGTTTTTGCCACCGTCACATGCCAATGTGATAGTCTGGCCTAGGTGAGGAACGCTCTTCAAAGTTTAGAGAACTGGTGACTAATCTCCAAATAAAATGTTTCCTGCGGAGTCTAGTCTATCGGAAGTTTAGGCACGGAATGGGCGGGGGCGAGGGAGGCCGTGGGGTTTAGACGGGTTCTCCAGCTATCTTTCCTTTTTTGTATGGAGAATTTTGGGGTTGTTTGTATTTATGGTCTTTTGTGTAGGGGTTCTGGTATGCTGCGACTTTTTCGGGGGCTATCAATGTATTTCACGATTGAGGGGGATTTTTGTTCGCAGCTGCTACTCTGTCTCTGGTAATAGATGCCTCTATACAGTACTCTCAGATCACAAGTTTCAGTGGATCACTTAAATCAGCCCTTTCTCTACTCTTATTCATTGAGTGTTAGATGTATAAGGACTTATCTTTCAAGGAGAAAAGGAGGCCTGCGGAGCATCTTGCTTGTGCGTGCGTCTGAGTATTGTCTAATGTGGATCCTTTTTTTTTGACGGCAGGTACAAGCTAGTACGCTGAGCAGTCTTTCATTGAGATGTTCTTGTCTCCTATGCGATATCACGGCGAGTGAGATGATACATAAGTAAGAGGGGTGATTCTTGATTCTAGACAGGCTCTAGGGGGTGTGGTGGGACTGAGAGTTTGTTGGGTAGGGAATGAAACCTATACACACTGTGAAGGATCAGGTGACGAGAGGTTCTTTCATTTCACTGTAGGATTGGACAGTCGAGCATGAATCTATGATCAGAGTCTTATCTTGTGACAATGTGACGCACGTGGGGAGGATATCACAGCATGGCGGGAAAGTTCTGTTGTCAAGGGGGGGGATAAGGACAAGGCTCTATTAGATTTAGAGTCGTATGACATCAGTGTGTAGAGTTGTCGATATCTAGCGTCGTGCATTGGTTTTATTAGTCTTTGTTCGGACTCTGTAATGGCGCGTGACTATTGCGCTGTTGTTTATGAGGGCTGGATGGTGAGCGGACAACATGCAACTTTGGTGTTGGGGCTTTAGAACATACACTGATAATGAGTGTCTTTGACATATGGTAATGGGTATTGATCAGTATCTGGTATTCGTAGGGTGGTATACAACTGAGGACATGAGTTGACGAATTTTGATGTGGGCGTCTTACTATTAGCATTAAAGGGACATATGACTATACATGATGATAGTACAAGGTTCTGTTGATACAGGAGTGTAGAGAGGAGGATAGACATATGACAGAGCAATGTCTGGTGTTGATGTTTATATTATGGTCTTGACTAACGGCAGCGTGGCTTTGGAGAGGACTTTGATCTGGTAACAATGATGCTGTATATCTCTATAGTATGTATCAATGTATTGAGATACTAAGAAATATTACTGGAGGTTGTTGACGATGTATGCATCACATCTCATTCACAGAGCGTTCTGCTCTAGTCTCTGGTGTCTTCTCTCGATACTAGTGATACCGAGGAGTGTCTAGTACATGGCTCTTCCAGCGAGGCATATGGGATAGGTGGTCACGTATAATGACTATAGTAGAGGGTGTCGTCTTGCCACGACGAGGCGTGAAATGAAACAGTGCATTCTAATGTGGCTCGAGTGGTATAGCGGAATATATACTATATACATAAGGTATGGATTAGGGTTCGTGAGGTCTCTGGTAGTTGTGTGAGTATGTGTGGTATTGACATGACAGGGGATACGAGACAGAGTTGTAGAGTCTTAGTCATGTGGTAGTGCTTTATGCGACAACGTTGGAAGGTGATAGGACGTCTTCAATAGTATAGGTCTATATAGATTACGTATGATCGAGGAACATGATGATAGTAGGGGTTTGCTTCTCGAGTGGCAAGGAGTTGTAGACACGTGGGTATTCGCTATTTGTGCTGTATAGGGGGCATGGAGTAGAGGTGTGCTATGGGTATCATGTAACATTAAAAGACAAAGTATGAGGTGAGTATAATGGGCATCTACATAGAGTAGCACTGTCTGTGTGGACGGATTGCTTATGTGGTGATATATGTAACTAGGAGTTCATGTTAGATCTTGGTTTTTATCATATATTTTTTGTATATGATTATAGGTGAGAGAGTGAGAGACTACGACTTCATGGGTCACATATGTGTGGTAGGTCGGGTCTATCTTAGAGGTATGAGTGTATGTATACGTCTTCGGTAGCAGGGTGATTGGGTGCGCAGATATAGGGGTAGGTGTGATTGTTCTTGTTAAGATATGTAATTTTTTGATGTATATACATTAGGGGGAGTGCGGAAGTCATTATGGTTTTGTACAGTATTATTTTGTTTGTATTTTAGACATCAGAGGACAGAGGTGGCTACTGTGAGTGTATTGCGATTAACACTGTGGGTATGCAGGGTGACACGTGACATGGGTGTGGCAAGTATACTAGTGGAGTCAGCGCAGGTTGGTGGTGGTGATAGTGTGATTAGAGGATGGGTGAGTGTTGACGGCGAAGGAACGACAGTTACAGGTGGACTATGGTGTAGGGTACACTGAGAGGGGTGAGGACGGGTTGATGATGGGAAAGAGGAGATACACTAACGCAGTGCAGCTTGTGGATAGGTGTGTAGCGTGTTTACGGGGGTATATAGGTATTTGGTTGGGGTCGAGCTATGGACGGAGCGTAGGCGAGTGGCCATTGACTATTTGTATTCGCGACGGAGTTATAGGAGAATCACGCAAATACTTACGAGATGATCATTATCACATTTAGTGGACATACTCGTGGATTCTGGAAGCTCTCGCATCAGGGAGGATCTCTGCATAAGACACATGGGCGGGGACATTGATAACTTAACAACGTGCCTGGGTTCAACGTGGCGACACTGGGACATGTGCATACCTAGATCGTTGATATGGAGGCGTGTTAGCAACTGTTCAAAATGGGAGGAGGCGTGTAGGTAGGGTGATAGGAGGCTTCACACCACTGACACTGCTTTAGTTATTTTATGAACAATTTAAGGTAGTTGAGCGAGATGTACGCCGAAGCATCCTTATAGGGGTCTGTCACTAGGGGGGGGGGATAGACTGGGTGGCTCTCGCGGAACCTCTTATAGTGATTTAGCTCTAGAGACATGGCGTCCGAGCTCATATGAGGGCGTGGAAGAATATTAGCACTTTTGTAGTGAGGGAGCGGGGGATTCTCGTGCAGAGGATCCGCACACATCATATCATTTTTCCCTGATAGAGCGCTCTACACTCTGAGTACGGATCTCAGACCATTATCGGTTTCACAAATCTCTGTCTGAGTAGGGAAGGTTATCACATGGCGAGCGTCCTAGATTTCAGCGCTCTTGATGCCAGAGCAATTCGGTTCCTTCCTAGAGCACGTCAGCAGCACGTGTCCATAGGTAGCGAGTATATGACGGCGTACTACTATGTCTGATGATAGCATATAGACAGACACATAGCAGTCTACACATGGTAATCGTATGACGTGGTAGGCCTGGGTAGATGTAGAGTGTATGGGGCGGACATCGGAGGGTCAGTGGTAGGACTACCGCCGTCATCCAGGGGGCCTCACGTGAGCCTAACTAGTCTATTGGGCGGAGAGGTCTTGTGTCACGGTGATTATGCTCTTGCTGCGCGTAGGTTTATCGATATGGGCTCATCGCATCCACAGGTACTCGCGTCTCAGCGGTAACATTGCACACCAGACTGTACGCACACGCTGTATCCAGATAGCGCCCGCATCTCTTGTTGGACCTGCCCACGGCTCTCGCGAGTTCGAATGATGACATCCCTGCAAGCGCGGTGACCTATGGCGCAGGGGGATCAAGTAGCCTGTAAATTGAATATGCTTGTCTGGTGCCCAGTGATCCCCCCCAAGCTCAGTGTGCAATGCTGGGGGAGGGTGGGGAGTGTGGCTGGTGTGTGGCGTCTACACATATAGTCGCTGCAACACACTAATGGGATTGGGATCTTTGTAGCATCTGGTATTTTTGACATTCTATAGATCCATATTCTGTTTCAGCGACACACACTTTTAGGTCGACTGCGAGTACAGATAAGTTAGATCATTGCAGAGGATCTTAAGCGCCTTTAGACTCTTGGCTCTTTAGGAGTCAGTACTTTTAGTGATAGGCTGAGCTGCCCGCTGGCGGTATTACAGCATGGAGTAGTAACACACACACACGAGCCTCGAATTGAGGTAGAGGAGACACTGTCCTTTGCCAGGTTGGTTCGCCGAGTTGAGGCAGTGTCTGTACATTCAGATATGGGAGAGTTGTGGACGTATTACTTTTCGCTGTCTAACGCGGGAAAGAATTCTAGTTTAGCAGCACTATCATTCTAGATGGACTCAGCTTTGGGGGAAAGAGAGTGTCGCAATGACTTCGGAAGTTTTGGACAGAGAGTTGATGTGCACTGAACTATCTTTCCACTTGGCTATAAGTAGCTAGTAAGGTACTCCAGTGCTGTCGGAGGCCTCGCCGAGTGACAACTGTCTGCTGCATCTTGAGACATTTGAGGAGGAGGGAACTCACGGGACTCAGATAGTCCACGCCGCCAGTGGCCGAATGGAGAAGTGCGAACATGGCGGTGGCACACACCATCTTTAGAACGTATGTGACGTTGTCATTCTGCCATATGTTGACTATGTTGTTAAGCACAGGGGCTACATAGGCACACTCCTAAGTGCTGCGGGCGGGGCGGGGTACATGATAATATCCAAAAGTAGCTAGACTATTGCTTGATCTTTTGAAGCCCAAAAATGTCTCTTGGCTGGCGAGTACTAAGGGTGCTACTTTCACTATCAATTCATGAGATCGATTCTCACTATGATTGATTTATGTACTTCGAGTGAGCCAAGGTAGGGCAAGTTCCACTACCACAGATGCTCTTCCTTCGCCGAGAGCTCACCTAACATAAGTTGCCTGCTCGATGTACTTTGACACGCTGAGCATCTCACCCATCGCGTGTGTTTGGCGCTAGGTGTGGTGATATCTTAGGGCTAACTGTGATCACACACGGAGTGAAGTATGTCATGGAATACAGAGGCTAATACAGGTACAAAGGAGAAAGGTTGGTGTTATTATATGTCATCGAGAAGGTCTGAGTTTCCCCCCTCTGTGCCTGTACGGTCTGTTCTGATGTTCCTGATGATTCTTCAGTAAGATAGCATGATCACTCACGTTCGTTGGCCCTACTTCTTTAGAATACACTATTAGTTCCCATACAGCACATGAGTCTCTACACTTGGGATCCATCTGTAGCTCCGTGTCCCACGCCACTAGAGTTAGATGTCTGAGTACGTATTTATGGCGTTCGGCACAAACACAGGTTCTCTTATTCTACACAACAGATACAATACTAGTACCAAATCATGTCTGCTGCTTCCATCGTGGGGGCTGAGATCCGTCTAATAGTCGAAGCCTTTATGGTCCCATCGACGGATTCGTGCACGGGGGAGCCTCGAGAACCGAGGACTACCTTCAGTATGGGTGTGGTGCGTTTCACCACGCGACAAACTCTGGTCTTCTTCTTCATGCGATCGCATCTTTGATGATTACACCGTCAGACGAGTTCTCATGATGAATTCGACTGTTGTTTGAAGTTCCTCTTTAACTCCATATAGCTTTGAGTTTAGTGTTTGAGTGTCATTCGTGTCGTGGCCAGTAAGGGTATATCTTTCTTTCTAACTACTGGTCATACAGAGGACAGTCCTGTAGAACATGGCTCAGCAGTTTGTTCGTTTAATCCACATTGTGCACAGTGGTGAAGCAGACAATCGTAGCTTGTGCATGTGTTTATTCAGTTTTGTTATGGCCCTGTCCTGAGTCGAAAAAATCCATGTTACCCTGTCCCTCGATCTGCCGCCGGTCGAGAGTAGGTTCATGAGTCGTCTTTGGGTTGGTTCTGTTCTCTTCTGATAGTCTGGATAGCTCTCTTTTTCTCAAAGTATGTGACTTGATGATCTTCTTGTTAACATTCTCCTCCCGTTTTTGGAAGTGTATCTGCCTTTTCATTTCCGGGTACAACACCACAATGATAGATGGAACCAACCACTGAAGTATGGTCTGAAGTTTGGTTTCTCTTAACGCGTTGGGCAGCTACCTTTGTTTAGTTCATTTTTCTGTATTTTTTGCGGCTAATGTTCTCAGATGAGGGGAGTTTACCCACCCCTTGAGAGCTATGCAGGACAGGGGTGGTCATCTGTGAGCTGTAGATGACTACCTGGTGGCAAGTCAGAGTTGGTGTTATAAATCATATTTGCCAGCTTTGCTCTAGAGCTTGCTGAACCTCAGCTGTATAGTTGGGGGAAACAGAATTTTTAAAGGTTTAGTGCCATATGTGGGAAAAGTGTGCCTAGTCTCATAGTGGGTTGTCAGGGATATGAGAATAAAGAAGATACCGGCACCATTCAACGTCCATTCCTAACAGCATTAGTTTGCTGATATCCATCTGTATAGGCATGTATCCATGATTGAAACTTGTCACGGAAACGGGAAGCTTTCTCTTTTGGATCATACTCAATGTAGCAGTTCGGTAGTTTTTGCAGATCATTATACTATGCACGAATCCCCACTTGTGAGACCACTCATGTAATTAATTTGGAGGGGGCACTGCTGGCCTGCTCCCCATGGTACAGGGTATATAGGGTGGTGCTTCAGTGGTGGGTGATGGATTGTCTTCATGCTGATGTTCCTGGTCCTTTTGTCTTTTTTAGAGCTGGTCTTATAATGTCCAAATTTCCCTCCTCCGAAGTTTTTAGTTTCTCCTACTTCGATGCTAGGTTCTTACAAAGCTGCTCTATACTAAGGGGGGTCGCTTATGGGCCCCCAATGCCATCACCTAAAAAGTTATGCTGCAAACAGTTGTCTTGGTGCAATTGGCATACATCTGTTGTACTTGCCTTTTACCATTCGGATCATGGTTCTTTGGTGTATCTTATTGACAATGTCCTGTTCTGGGCCCATCCTGGATGGTTCATTTTCTTGTTATTGTTCTTCATTTCATGTAGCTCCTGTTAAATGGAGTGCTGCAGCTCATAGATTTTGAATTCTGCAGACCTGTGTCTCTTTATGTGCCATTTGCGATAAAAGACACATATTCGACAACTGCAGCAGATGGGAGTTAAGAGAGCAAGCAGCCCTGTTGGGACCAATGATGCTAAATTTTTCTGAGTTGTGACTCACCTTTTGGGTGGTCTTAATTGAACTCCCATTACGTTTAGACTACTTTAACTCTTCGTTAGATTTTATGTTATTTACTTTATGGACTTTAATATATATATTAACCATGTAATTTTTCTCTCTGAGAGTATGTGTGTACTGGTGGTGCTAGCAACTAATTGAGGTCGGTCTGCTGTGATTTTGTGGGTAAGATTGTGTCCTATTTTGACTAAGCCTTGTCCAAATGTACTCTTTTACTGAATAGGTGCTCTGCCAACTATGCTTTGAGGGGGCATGACCAATCCATCAAACTTGAATCTTGCCTGATAGGAGCTATATGTCATTGATCTTGTTAGGGATTGAGTGTTTGAGAACCAATTTTTTGATTGATTATCTTCATATTGGTATTATGTTTAAAATCATTCTTTAATCCGTCTCCTCTGAGAAAAGCTCTAGTGCGCCAATGTGGCCGTTGGGCTACCATACTACACACATTTCTGGTTCATAGGTATAGTCACACGTTATAAGTCCCGTGACTGTGCTATAGAGCCTTTCACTCTTCTCATCAGATTCCTCGAACATGGTCCTATGCTTATTCCATGTAAGCCTTTGGTCAAATGTCACCCCAAGATAGGTGGGGTAGATTTCTTCCTTGATCACGGTTGTCCCTAGGTGTATGTTAGCTGATTTGTCCTTGGGGGCGAGGGAGAACAGTGTTGTGGAGGTTTTGTTTGTGTTTATTGTGATAAGCCATTTCTTTGCCCATGACACTAGCATGTCTGCTGCCCGCTGCATTCTATAATTTGCTGTGGTGACATTTTCATCAGCGCACCAGAGTACTAGGTCATCTGCATATAAGGCAGCTTTAACTCCTGCAGGGAGATCTTTCACCAGGTCATTGATGTAAACAAGGAAGAGTGTTGGGGAAATTACTCCTCCTTGAGGTACCCCCTGATGGAGCAACACTTTTCTGCTCTGCAGACCGTCAAGAGTGACTCTAGTTCTCCTGTTATGCAAGTATGACTGGATCCATTTCATCATGTTGCCTTGGATTCCACTTCTCCAAAGTTTTGCAATGAGGCCATCTTTCCACACCTTGTCAAAGGCCTGCTTGAAGTCGACCCAGATCGTTAGGACCTTTTTCTTCTCCTGGAAGGCATCTTCTATTGCTTGAGACAAGTAAGTAACTTGGTCTTCTATACTGTAGCATTCTCTAAATCCAGCTTGTTCCGGCACCAGGATCTGCTCAGACTCTAAATACCATTTCAATCTGTGGTTGACTATTCGCTCCATAGTCTTCCCAACACAGCTTGTGAGACTGATTGGCCGGTAACTTGCAGCCTCGGTCTTACATTTCCCTTTCTTTAGTATGGGTATTGTGATGGCTTCTCTCCATACTTGGGGTACCGTTCCTTTCAACCAGCTGTGGTTGAATATCTCAAGCAGTTTTGTCTTTGCTGCTGAGCTCAGATTTACTAGCATTTCGTTGCTGATTTTGTCTGGGCCGGGTGACTTTTGAAACTTAAGCTTGGAAATAGCCTTTTGTAGTTCTCCTAGTGTGATGGGTTCCCTCATTGGGGCAGGAGTATCTGTCTGTCCCATGGTTGCCAGTATTTCTTTTCTTATCTCTCTCTGATGATCTATGTTAATGGGTAAGTTGCTTTCTGAACTGTATCTTCTAGCAAACAAGTCTGCAGCTTGTTTTCCTCTGAAAAGTTTGCCACCTTCATCCAATGTGATAGTCTGCCTAGGTGAGGAACGCTCTTCATTTAGAGACTTGACTAATCTCCAAAGTTTCCTGCCGTCTTTCTCAAGGTTCAGCGATGCCGTTTTAGTTCTCCAGCTTTTCCGTTTTTCTTCTAGCTTTGTTTTCTGAAACTCTGCTACAGCCTTTTTCCATTTGTTGTGAGTTTCAAGTGAAGGCTGAGACACTGCGTCCTTTCTAGCCCTGTCCATGGCTTCCTGACGTTCTTGGAGTGTGCTGGACCAGTATGGTATGTAGTTACGCCGGCATCCTTTGGGAATGGTTTCTTTTGCAGCTTGTAGTATGCATCTGTTGAAGTCTTTTACCACTTCATTAATGTCTCTGTTCTGTACCTTGAGGGTAGACAGCAGCGTGTTCACCTGATGCCTGAATAAACCCCAGTTGGCTTTTTTGTAGTTCCATCTTGTAATGGCTGGGCCTGTACTGAGAGTTGCACTCTGGACAGTAAGAAAGATTGGGCGATGGTCGCTCCCCCCTAGTTGGTCTCCTACTTCTCTACTAATAGATCCAGCTATATCTGGTGTGGAGAAGGCAAGATCTGGTGTTGAAGTTGTGTGCCATCCTCTGGAGTAGAAGGTAGGAGTATCTGTGGCATTATTGACTAGGATTAGGGAGTGATCATCTTGCCAAGTTTCAACCTCTTCACCTCTGTGATCCAGATGGTTATAGCCCCAGCTCTGGGAGTGGCTATTAAAGTCTCCAACTGCTATAAAGTTGGTGGCTGGTACCTGTATAGAGCTGAGACTCAGGGGTTTGTTGTTCGGACAGTAATAGTTCAGGAGTTCTATTTCCATCTTGTCTACCTTTATCTGCAACAGCTGATATTCTGCTCCATCCATGAAGGTTTTCCTTTCGTGTGCAGGAATGTTATTCCTTACAAGAGTAAGTACTCCTCCTTTTCGTCTATCTTTTCTGTCGGATCTGAAGCATTGATATCCCCTTATTTTAAAGGTTTGATCTGCTTTCAAGTGAGTCTCTTGGATACAGCAAACACTGACTTGCTTCTCATACAAGATGTTTTCCAGCTCTGTCTTTTTGCTGTATCCAGCCTGCTTGCTGTTCACTCCCTCTGCATTCCAGTGCATCATGACAAGTGGCACTCTGGGTTTCTCTTTTTCTGTTTTTGTTTTGGTCAGTAGTTCTCCTCCGCCGTCTGCTGACTCCACAAGACGGTCTAGAGGGTCCTCCAGTAGCTGAGGGTGGGCTCTGTCGAGGCTCAGAGCCCGGCACTGCACCTGCCTGGTGGAGCTCCACAGGGCGAGCACCAGTACGAGATTTATTTGACGGTGTACTCTCCATAGAAAAAAAAAAGCGAGTTGCGTGATACTGTGGTTTCCGGTGCGCCTTCTGGCCCAGTATCTATGACTTTAGCACCTGTTCAACGGGAGAGTGGGCTCATCCCTAATCTGTTTATGTTCCCAGTAGTAGACTATTCGCAAGCAGCCTGGGGGTGTCACTGCTCTGCGCGGACCTTGTTTACCGAGGCGGCGTTCGAGCTCGTATGGTGAAAATATGGTTGCATTATCTTCAAAATAGCCCTGTCTTTCCTGCCATCCTGCAACTTTGAGTTAGGGAGTTCTGAGCTCCAGTCTCTTTCCCAGGCATTTTATCATGGCCTGGCACGCATACAGAGGACCCCACTTCTGGTTCTAAGTTAGCAGTTGGGGACAGGTGGGGTAGCATACTGTGCATTCCCCGTCATCCAGGGGGCTCTCCAACTATGCAGAGCTTGCACAATGCTGTGCTCTGGTTCTGGGCTCACCCAAGGAATCCTCACGTCCTGCACAGAGCCACTTCCAGATACCCACCACCTGCCAACCCCCCATTGTAGAAATCTCCTGCATGCGGCCATCCAGTCAAGAGCCAGTATTAAGTCTGGTGCCCAAGTGATTCCCCCCAAGCTCAGTGTGCAATTCTGGGTTCTCATCATGCTGCAACACAGGGGGGATTGTGATGCTCAGCCATCTCTCTCAACTCTGCACCGATAAATGACATCGGGGACTTAACTGTGTCTCAGTACTGGGAGGCCCCGTTTCCGGGTACACCACACACAGCCAATTGAGGCAACGGTCGCCGTGGGCGTGTCTTCAGTGGGGAAGTTGTGGAGTCTTCCTGTCCATGTTCTTGCACATCCTAACACTGCTCGCAAGACATCGGAGGTTTGGAGAGTGGCCTTCTCTGCTTTTTTTGAGCCGGGGTGGGCTCCCCGGGCAAGTCTCGATGGGGATCGGGACGTGTCCACGCGCCAGTGGGCCCAGCATCGGCCGCATCTGATGGAGGACTTGCTCTGCCAGGTTTGATGTGGATTTCCTACCGCCCCGGGTAGAAGCCAGAAGTGTACTGTGCCAGCTCTGGGGGAGATAAAGGGGGTGTTTCTGCGTCTCCTTGTGATACGTAGCCAAGGTAGGGCTCACAGTGCTCTTTCCCCGCCACCAAATTGCCTGCTCGTTACGCCGAGTTCTCCGAGGCTCTAGGCATGTGACCAAGAGTTGAAGGCAATAGGATCGTCAAGTCCTGAGTCTCTGTGCCTGTACGATGGGTTCCGATCTTCAGAGAGCAGTCCACACTCTTTCCCACTCCCAAGACTTGTTCAGTATCCATCTGGCTCCTTCCCACCCACAGAGGGCGTGTACGGTGTAGTGCACCGGTTTTATTATCGAGGTTTGCTCCTCTAGATCCGTTGTGTTTAGCCTGAGGATTCGCACCCTCAGTTACCAGGACTACCTTCAGGAGGGTGTGGCTCTTCACCACGCACAACGATCTTGGGGTATGAGAGGTTTTGCTAGGCCAAGAGACTAACACCGCAATGGTCGCTCCTTTCATGAACAAGAATTCACTAGGGTGAAGCAAGGGGGGAAACCCACAACACCAGCACATCATACCCCCTGTCTGTAAAAGACTTTGCTCCAGTATTCATCTAAATCACATTACAAAACCACTTTTTCTTACGCTCTGTTCTACCCATCAACACGCGTAGTAAATTAGTTTTTGTCAAAATTGCTTTTCAATTATTATCTCTGTGTCATTCAACCGATGAAAACCATCATTTTTCTTAAGAAGAAAACTCAAATAACTTATTTTTATTCCTGGAATAAACATTTTTTTTTTTTTTAGAAGAGAAATCATAATTCTTTGTCTGTCACACACGAATAAACTTACAGAAATTCTTCCTTACGGAATTCGCAGAAAGTTTACCTCTGACATGAATGGCCTTGCGCAAGATTTCTGACTTACAAGCAAACTCACATAAATTCTCTCCAACACAAATAAACTTGCAAGCATTCTGTCTCACTTAATCCTTGCTGCTGTTCTCTCTCTCTCTCTCTCTCTCTCTCTCTCTCTCTCTCTCTCTCTCTCTCTCTCTCTCTCTCTCTCTCTCTCTCTCTCTCTCTCTCTCTCTCTCTCTCTCTCTCTCTCTCTCTCTCTCTCAAGTTTGTGTGTACTTCTTTGGCCCTTAAGATTTTTCCCCTCCGACCGATTCCAGGATGCTTTTTGAGTGGAGTGAAACATTTTTGTTTTTGGAGGAAATGGGATGGGGAGAGTGGGGAAGATGAAGTAGAACAGGTAAGAGAAGTCGGTTCGTGCAAGGGCCCGTTGGATAGTTTTTTCTTGGGTTTACCGCAGTTCGAAATCTTATATAAGACCAGTTGTCGTCTCCATGTGTAAGGATTGCTAAGTAATCCCTAACGTCTTCTGACTCTCGCCATGATGTTACACTCTGGTAGGTTATGTCCAGTCCGTCTCTTGATGTTTCCTTCCCATTCAGAGCAAAGTCCTTGTTGTTCCTCTGTGAAAAAAAAAAAAAAAAATTATCTAAAATTTTCCTCACGTAAAAAATATATACTGCGGTCTGTGACGTGTAAAGTTAAATGTTATTCCATATCAGATACTGCCGTAAGAAGTGAATTGTTAGAGATGTTACTATACTAGGTCCAGTTTTATGAGTTCCCTTCCTCGCTGCCTTGGCTTTCCCTAACTCAAGCGAAGAATCTCGTACCCAATTACAGCTGGGTAGACTGACGCGTACACACAAACATATATAGGCGATGAAAGAGGGTCAGAATTAATACATAGACACCAACATACACACTGGTGCTTTGAGAGGGATATGGAATGACAGAAATTGACAAAAGACTTTTGAAAGAGGGATAAAAGATGACAATACAGAGTGATGGAAAGAGTGACAGAGTCACGTAGAAATACAAACTGAGAGACAGTGAATATCAGAGAATGACAGAAGATAGAAACAAGAGCGAAAGAAGGAGTAACAGTTGAAAGGGGAATACAGGCAGATGGACAGAGAGACTTGAGAAAACAGAGTGAGACAGATACAGAAAGAGAGACACAGGAATAAATAGAAAAAGAGTACGGCAGGGATGTGCAAAGACACGTACAGAGAGAGAGAGAGCGCGACAGCCATGCAAGCATGGGCAGAGGAAAACAGGGGCAGCGGAATACAGGTAGGATCAAAAACAGGGGCAGAGGAATACAGGTAGGATCAAAAACAGGGGCAGTGGAATACAGGCAGGATAAAAAACAGGGGCAGCGGAAATCAGGTAAGATCAAAAACAGGGGCAGCGGAATACAGGTAGGTTCAAAAACAGGGGCAGCGGAATACAGGCAGGATCAAAAACAGGGGCAGCGGAATACAGGTAAGATCAAAAACTGGGGCAGCGGAATACAGGTAGGATCAAAAACAGGGGCAGCGGAATACAGGTAGGATCAAAAACAAGGGCAGTGGAATACAGGTAGGATCAAAAACAGGGACAGAGAGGTACAGGGTGATAGAGGGGTATCACAAACAGGAGCAGGGATGTGCAAAGAGAGAGACAGAGAGAGTCAAGCATAGATAGAGGGTTACAGTCAAGATCAGAGAGGTGTAGAAAGGATCATACTCCGGCGCTTAGAGGTACAGAGAGAGAGAGAGAGAGAGAGTGGGACTAGCAAGAGCAGAGAGGTATAGAGAGAGGGTCAAAGACACGGGTAGAAAGGTTCACAGAGACTTGGAGCACAACAAATGATATGGAAAGAAAGGAAGGTGGGAATTAAGAAAGAGGAATGTGCAGGCACATGTACAGAGATACAGCAAACTGTTCCAGGAAGAAATAATTGTACCCTTTTTTTCTCACGACAGACGGAGCATAGAGACAACTGAAAATGCAACTCTTAAATAGGGAGAAGGAGGGGGAGGGGAAAAACAGAGTGAGAGACTGTTGTAAGTTTGATCTCAGTTAGCATTGAAGATATTGTCATTGATTGTCTGTGTACCGGGTTATTATTGATATAATTTTAGTAAATGTTGATGGCAGGAGGACGGTTGGAAAATAGATTAATTAACAGTGATAAATTGAGAGAGAGAGGGAGAGAGAGAGAGAGAGAGAAATTGGAGGGGCGACAGAGAGAGACAGACAGACAGAGGAGAGGGACGGGCAATATAAAGTTGAAAAGAATGGATGCGAGTGGAGAAGAGATACAATTTAAAAAGTATAAATTTGGATAGAAATAATGAGAGCTTGTGAAACATAATGAGGAAGAAGGCAAGAAAGCATGAAAGAAGGAGTGAAATATAAACATCATAGAGTGAATATGGGAGTGACAGAGTAAAGAGAAGAGAAAATTTGAGAGAGAAAAGACAAAGTGAAGAAAGAGAGACACTGATTGAGAAAGTGAGAGACTTGTGAAAGTGACAGATACAAAGAATGAGAGAAGATTTGTAAGAATGAGGAAGTCTAAGAGTGAAAACGAAAGAGTAAGAATGAAAGTGTAGCAAGGAGTGAGATTTACATCTTTTTAGGAAAGGAAAAGTCAGAATGGCGTGAAAATGTGTGAAGAGAGAGAAAAATAGATAGACAATGGCAGAAAACAGAAACTTACAAGTTAAGAGGAGGTGAGTTACAAAATGAGGTAAAAAAAAGTAAAGATAGTTCCATGGCGGAAACTGCCTTAAGGAGGGAAGTGTTAGAGACTTCACCCTACTATGTCCAGCTTTTTTTATGAAGTAGGGCGACCAGTTCCAATTTTCACTGCATTTTTCTTCCTTAACTCAAGAGCAGAGTCAGGTCCCCGTTACAGCTGGGTAGACTGCAGCGTGACGCTACCAAATTTCGATTTCACAACCTGACAGCTTTGCGATGAAAGGAAATAGCTCTAACCGATTAGCCAATCGGACACTGACAGAATGAGAGAAAACTGAAAGTTACTTGCGCAGTTAATGAAGAAAAAAAAAACGTTATTAAAACGTTTACGTGAAGTAGTAAAGAGCAGTTAAGAATATAAGTGGTAGTAAGTGGATGTGAAATAGCACAGTTAAAAATTAAAAAAAAATTATTGTAATTGTAATGAGCATTGTAAGCAGGGTCGGCCTTAGGCCGATTTAACCTATTTGACCCAATTGGGCCTCGCGCTCACAGGGAGCCCCTTCATCTCCAGCTTCGAGGGAGGAAAAAAAATAACGAAGATGATTTCAAACGAGTAAGTCACTCGCCAAAACATGTCGGGAAATAATTATGTTGTGCGCTGTCTGCTGCATGCCCGGATGACGGCACTAAATTCCCCTGTGGTCATTTCATTGTTACTCCCATGTTGATTCAGAAGTACGGAATCACAGAAACAGTGTGGCACGAAATCAAAGAAAGCTTCAGCTGTGATTAGCAATGAGATTTCACTGGCGAAATATGTATACACTAGCAGTAACCCGTCAACGTGATTAATTATAGTGTGTTGTTTCTGTTACATATATTACAGTCGATCCTATCACTACAGTGGTCATTTCATTGCAGGCGACCGTCATTAGATATTTATTGTGAAAATTATGTGGATGTATTAAATATGAAGACATGGAGTAATCTTACATAAATGACTTGTGGAGCAGTGATAATGATCTAATGGACCGTAAATTGACTAAATAACTAACATTTCGTTTATGACAACATGCCTCGTAATTGTTCGTGCATCTTTTAAAATCTTGCCCTCGTCGACTTACTGCCACTGAGAAGCCATGGTCGACTTACTGCCTCTGAGAACAACGTTTGAAATTTGACGAAACTCCAGTTCATGTACTGTTTATCAATCGTGTTGTTGGCTTCTTTCCATAATCAAACTGTTCAAGCACACCTTCATTTGCGCACTTTATTCTATTTTCGGGAGAGTTTATATAAGGGGAAACAATACAATTATTGTCTAACTTTCAAGCACAGTTGCACCCCCTTAGCTGTGATTGGAAGTTAATTTACTCTCTCGAAAATAGAAAAAGTGCGCAAATGACGGTGTGCAAAATGTGACTGGCCGACCGGCCGACCGAAGTACTTACGGCGGGTATTATGGTATTGAATATGTGGTGGAGCCACTTAGATTCATACTTACCCGAATTGCGTAAAATAAGTGGGGTGTAATATGAAAAGGGCTACTGCTTCTGCAGGCATGTCGTAAAAGGCGACTAATATGAGGTTGTGTTTATGAGACTGGCAACCTTATTATATAAAATAAGTTGCTATATAATTGTTGCAAGTGGAATTTATGGAAGGGGAAGTAATCTTTAGAATGGTTTTTTAGACATATTAAATTTCGAGTTGCAACGCTTGATTAAGCGGATACTTGTTTGACTTTAGGATAGAATTATCTTTTCCTATTTTTCGGGTGACAGAGTACAGATAAGCGTGTGAACGCTGTTTAATGTATTTATTCTGTACTGTTTTGAGTTATGTGAATAGCTCGCTAGTCTGCATGTGTTATCGAGAACGGTGTTCAAGACAACCGAATCTCGTGACGGGGTTTTTTGGTGGGACTAGTGTGTGATTTGGAGAGTTGTGTTTTGGGCGTGGACCGTGTAGGTCGAGTCCCAGTGTTTTTGGATAATGTATGCCTACGTAGGATTTGAGAAAATGTCGACTTATATATTTCGCTGTGTGTACAGCCTATTTGATAAACTGCAGTGAAGACTGTTTAGGCCATATGAAGATTATTATAGCTGCCGTGTGTTGCAGGCTTTATTGAGTAATGCAGTACTGTTTAGGCCATATGAAGATTATTATAGCTGCCGTGTGTTGCAGGCTTTATGGAGTAATGAAGTACTGTTTAGGCCATATGAAGATTATTATAGCTGCCGTGTGTTGCAGGCTTTATGGAGTAATGAAGTACTGTTTAGGCCATATGAAGATTATTATAGCTGCCGTGTGGTGCAGGCTTTATTGAGTATTGAAGATTTGTTTAGGCCATACGAAGATTATTATAGCTGCCGTGTGATGCAGGCTTTAGTGAGTATTGGAGTACTGTTTAGGCCATATGAAGATTATTAGAGCTGCCGTGTGATGCAGGCTTTATTGAGTATTGAAGTACGGTTTAGGCCATATGAACATTATTATAGCTGCCGTGTGGTGCAGGCTTTATTGAGTATTGAAGTACTGTTTAGGCCAGGATGTGGACAGGCCGTATTATATATATTTAATGCAATGTGGAAATTATATGATTCGTGTTTTGCTGTCGAATGTGTGTCATTTATGTCATCGTGTCTGTGTTGCAACGTAATAAACAGTAGCGAACTGTTCCAGTCGTTTGCAACCCTTTTTGACTCCTGCATGTACTCTTACGTACGCACTGTGGTGTGCGAACATATCAACACACACCCAGGTCAACATTCCAGACACAGTGACAGGACAGCAGCACACATATATTGAATTAGCCTGTGTGGCGATGATATAGACCGAACCAGTACACTCGTAACAGTGGGTGTAAACAGAGATTATATAACATTTAGACTTAGCGCCGTTATCAGCGGTGGTTTCAAAGACATAATAACATTAACGTTTAATTACATTCAGTGAGAAACCAGCAAATCTAGCCGGTATCAGTTGGTGGTTTTCAGTTAACAGGATCTGACATCTACGACTATTCGCGTCGATAGCCTAAGTGGCGTAGTTTTGTATCATTGGATATGATTTAAGATGTGCCTGAGTGGCGTATACGATTAAGAAATTGTTACCTCTACAGTGATATGTACTTGAAGCAAGAGGATAATATGAAGCAAATTTTGTCCACCAGACCATAACATATCTAGAGGATCAGTCACTACAAGTTGGAAATAATACATATGACTTTCACGTGACAAGAGTGTAGAACACTTGACTGTGTTATAATTAGCCTTATGTAGGCGTGGCTTGAATCTGGTGTACTTCAGA